>CAJNJA010055886.1:0-14298 GCA_905231915.1 Symbiodinium necroappetens | reverse complement strand
CCCGGAGAAGGAGCGTGGAGGTATTTCATGATCCCAGACTCAGTACTCGCATCAGACTCGGACTTCTTGGCTGTATGTGGAGCAGCCTTATCTTTCTTGTCCTCCGGAGCAGCTGCCGCCATCATCTCGGGGCTCTGATCCTTTTCTGCACCATTTGACAAAGGAATGTTCTGCCGATAGCTTCCCCGTGGAAGGACCTTGTCTTGAAACTTTTCTGCATCTGGTTCCCCTTGCATGTACTTCTGGTACTGAACTCCGCTCTCATCCATCGTCGGAATGTAGTCCCTGTACGATTCTGGGATGTAAGGACGATACTTCTTATCCACAACAGGTCCCGGAGAAGGAGCGTGGAGGTATTTGTCGATGCCAGGCTCAGAAGTATCCAAACGGGCCGTGTCCTCAAAACAGCTAAGATTCTTGGCAATTGGAAGTTGGGCCACTAAGAATAAAAACTCGTGCGTGGCCAAAGGTCCTGCAAGGAATCAGTGGCAGATGCACGAGCGACCACGAGGCATGCAAGCAACGCCCACAACCAGGTCATTCCGCCACCTTCGGGGCCGATTCAGATTCAGGGCCTGTCGCCTGTCGACCTTTACCTGCTCCGTCCTCTGCACCTTCTGAGGCCGTCGCCAGAAGCAGTTAAAACCGGGCACGAGACTGGCTACTCACTTCGATCTAGCCAAGCTGATTCGAGGAGCATGGGCACACGAGGGGCAGCAGGATCATATAAATCGTGCAACCTTTCGCCTGTGCAGGATGTTGCGAAAAGTTCAAGGCTCCATCACGCGAAACTGACTCTGCCCGTGCAGGCAAACATCTCGTTTTCACGGCTAAGATTAAGCTGTTGCACGTCGGTGAGTACACTCCGCAAGAAGCCCTGGCTAATCTACTCTTCCCCTAGCTGAGAGCCGTGTCGGGCTGGTCTCCTCGACACTTCAACGGCAAGATTAGTAAGTTACGCATCGCCCGGCATCGTAGATACAGTTGGAACCATATCTGATCTCTATCAAAAAGACCGCCACTACAGCACAGCCACCTCAGCAGGTTCCAGGGCTTTGCTTTTTGTGCAAGTGGAGTCTGCCAGTGTTGCTCGTCCTGCACTCTTGCACGTAGGGCTTGGCCAGCGAGGAGGACTCTGCTGCAAAGCTCAACACTCATTGTCAAATCATCATGGAAACGGTCGACTGCACTTGAACTGCTGTTGCCGCGCAGCCGATCAGGAAAATCGCTCAAGCTCCTTGTGGCCCTCCGAAAACTGATGGCTGCATGGGTGAAAGTACACTGCTCAAGGCTAAGCCAGATCCTTTCAGCTACAACAGCTTTTGCCGCTGGCTGCCTTCGCTTCATGAAGCTGTCAAGCTTGATCCACCAGAAATTTGTCTGTCATCACTTCATCTGTCAGGAAGCTACGCCCACGATCCCGAACTTTTGAGGCTTCGGCCAGTGGCTGCCAGCTTGTTCCTGAACGGCGAAGCAACCAAAAAGCGAAGGGTTGTGGGCTTTGCATGGTGATTGAACTGATTCAACTAATTGGACCTTTCTAATTACAAATCTACTCCGAGGTCTCACCTGAGTGATTTTTACTCACCACCACTATGATGGCTAGAGACTACATCGTCAAGATTATCTTTTAGCGAAAGATCTCGGATGTGGTGTACAGCACTGCGCAGCGGGATGCGGGAGGGCCCCGCCCAAGGGTGGCTTCGCTGACAGACAAAGCGCCCGGCCTCAGCGCCTTCCGATTCTGGAGGATCTTGAATCGGGCGACTCCCTGTTCAAGCAGTGAGGTGTGCCAGCTTCCCGCCCCAACAGGCTGCATCAAGACAGTCATCCAGACACCCGCCAAGCCTCCATATTTCTGAAAACAATTCCAAAGTGTTCTTCCACCTTCACATCATGCTTTGGATGCATCGCAAGCTGTGTGTGCAAAGCTTGGTGTCGAAATCGAATGGCCTGCCGAATCACCCCCATCTCTTCGGGTGAAGTGGGCAGGCTCATGACCTCCGGTTTCGAGCAAGTGGCAGGCAGTGTGCTCGCAGCCCTCTCAATTCGCACGAATGCTGCAGGGGGTTCTCCTTCCTCATCTGGACCACACACACACACACACGGATGGAGAATCACAGAGCCGCGGAAGCGGGCTGTCCCCCTCCAAGGTGGGGGGGAATACATCATGATCAGTTGGATACTTGTAGATAACATGAAGTTGTGAGAAGAACCACAGAGAAGGAGGGATGTCCCGTTCCACAGGGGGGGAAAATATATCGCGATGCCTGTGTATAATTGTATATATGTAAATCTGAACCAGAGGGGGAAGGGGGGGAGGGGAGGGGCCCGCCGGGGCGCAACCATATATACACACACTCAACTATATATTGTGGGTCACATTCCATCCCTCGATGTATTTCGTTTCTGAGGGGCAATCATGGGCGTACAAGAGTTTATCATTCTCTTTCAATCGCCTAGACCCCGAAGAGGCATAATAGCTGCTCTTCATAATTCAGGCCGCAAACCTTGGAGCTCATCAAGCCATGTCCTGTCAAATCATTAAGCCAGTCAGTTGTCAGGCTCCCAAATTAGGAAACCACCGAACCACTCATTCTGCCAATAAACCATTCATTTCCACTGTATGACTGGCAAGTCCCCAAGCCAGTTCAAAGCCATACATTTCCCCTGTTCCTAACCATCAATCCAGTAACACACTTCTTTGAACTAAACCGACAAGCCATTTAACCATGAAGAGAGTGGTTTGGCATCTTGGATGGCTTGGGGCCAAACCAATCCTAGGGGGAAAGGAATGGCTTGGAGGTTTAGTGGTTCGGGGGCGCACGTGGCCTATCATAGGAAATGACTCAATAATTTCGTGGCTCTGGGCCCCACCAGTCATGGAGGCTTAACGACTTGTGTCACCAGGGCTGTGGTTTATGCACTTGGTGGGTTTCATGGCACGCCTGATCTTCAGTGATTCGAAAAGTTGAAAAGCGTGCTTTCCGGGTTCCTGTGCTTCAACAGCTCGTATGGGCAGCAGCGGCAGTCGGCAATGCGAGGCTTTTCAATGCAATTCGAGCGCCAGGCCTTGACAGCTGGATCTACTCGCCTTATACGGTCCATGTAGTCTTCCTCGGCTGCTCATCCGAACGATAGGCATGGGCGCAGTCAGCTTCTCGTTGCCCTTAAACACTGGTCATCATGCAAGCTGCCAGAGTCTGAGGCATGTCGAAGTTCACCATCCTGAGACAGTTTACATGCTGTCAGGCAGTTTGGCGGGCCAGCAACTGTTGCATGAGAAGTAATTGCGACTGCTGTGCAGCTCAGGGCTCATGTTGGCAGCTGATGCATCCTCATTATGCCGAAGCTGTGACTCGGAGATGATACCAGCGCATTCGCGGAGCTCCTTTCTCAAGCCAAACCGGTAGACCGTGACGGATCGATGATGAATCTCGCACTGCCACGGGGCAGAATCAACCATGCGGGTCCTTGAATCGCTTGGATTCCTGTAGACTGAGAAAAGAACAGCTGGTCTCAGAAATAAACCTGGAGATACCGAGATACCTAGAGTCCACACACTGAATTACGAAGAGCACATAGAACACGAGCAGGGGTCAAAGCAGGGTCCGACGCTCCGGCCTCGCGGCACGCTCCTAACCAATGAAACCTGCTTTGTCTTAGCCGCGGACGGGTAGTCTACGCATGTCTACGCATATTAGAGCCATGCCAACGCTCAACCACAACGCATCAAGGCTGAGCACAAGTTTAAAGCAGCTGCTGCGCGCAGCTCGGTGAAGTCAGGAACAGTCGATGGAGCTGGCGGCTTCTCGCGCATTCAACACAGCGACCCACCACCTGCCTTGTCCTGCTGCATTGTGACCAACTGGTACTGAACGGCTTTCGACATCTGCAAGACTTTGCGCAAACCGAGAGCACGCCTTGTCAGGTGAATGATGTCATCGCGCATCTTGATAGGACATGTGTTGCACAATGTTGCACATCTGTGCTACAACATCGTTGTGCATCTGCATACATTCTGTCGTGCGCCAAATCCCCTTGCAGCCATGCTGCTCGTCCGAGCTCGTGACTATCAGGATTCGAAAGTCTGTGCTGTCGTACCTCAACCACGCAATGCCCATGTTGGCACAGGTCAGCCTACACCGGCCTCCAAGCCCTCTGCAGAACTCAGCAGACTTTGCTAACAAGGTACATCAGCTGATCGAGGAAAAAATCCAAAACCGCACGTTTATCCTGGTCATGGATCCGATCGCATCCCGAGCGCCGTGTCTGCTCGGACAGAACGGTTTGTCTGGCCTTCTCCTCGATTCTAGCATACTGCTGGTGCCTGCCAACTTTTCACTGCCACAAGGGGTGCAGTCTGAGATGCAAAGACAGCACGTGAAAGCAGGATGTTGAGGCGTCTGCTGCTTATTGAGAAACTGTGTGTATTCTGGTGGCGTCGGCGTTGCACTTGCAGGCAATTGCGCTGGCAGCCTTCGTTCGTTGCGGAAGTGCACCATGGATTGAGGTTTGGCGGATACTGACTCGCCACACATTGACGTGACATGCATTGCTCGCCCTCCATCAGCTAACATCTGCCAGACAGAGTTGGGCCCAGAAGCTCTTCTGCTGAAGGTTTCGCTGGCTTAGCTGATCCTGACAGAGCCGTGTGCTAATCTTAGCTTTCCCTAACTGTGGAAGCGCTGTGCGACGGTGATCATTTATGCACGGCCACCCTTCTTCTGCGCTTTGCCCCTTCTTTTCTTCGGCTTCTTGACATCGCTCTTCCTAGCCGGCAAGCAGACCAACGAAAGGCTGACAGACGCTCGCCGAGGCGACACAAGTGCTCCAGCACCCAATGCCCTGGACTCCTGAAATTCCGCCACCATCGCTGCAAGCAAAGGGCTGCTGCGGCACGTTGCCGCTCGCGCCTCAGCGGTCAGACGTCTTTTCTTCTAGCTCAGCTCTCGAATGTTCGAGATCCCGGAGGACGAGAAGACCAAACGACTGATCCAGTAGCATGGCCCAGGCACGCGATTCTGGATCGCACCGCACGCTGCAGGCGGCGGGCAGCAAGCTCCTCAAGCGAACTGCACAAGGGGTACAGGAGTGTATGCACACCGCCTTCCGCGGCCTGCTTCTCCGCGGCCTGCCGCCGAAGGCTTTCTAACAAGGCCTCCGACAAAGCAGTTGCTGCAATTCATCTTCAACTGGACATGTCAATTCAACCGCTGTCTGCCTGGGCTTCTTCAGAATGATGCCGAAGCGCCTCAGCCTCTGTCCTAGCTTCTGCCAGGGATGCCTGACCATGCTATCCGCAAGTCGCAGTTCAAACAGACCGCAGGAACATCAATGCGGTCGAATTGACATGTCTGCTTGCTGGGCCCAGAGGAGAATGCAGCGTTCTCCGAAGGAGGGGCCAGCTGTGGTGGGAAGGAAATGTTTATCGAACACTCTACGACTCTACAGCCAAACCGATCCGATGAGACTTCGCAAGCCGACAAGAAAAAACAGATGCGCATATCAGAATCTGAACAGCAAATCTAGGCTTCCAACACATGTGACACATCTGGTCTTTGCATGCCACGTTTCAGGCGGTTGACACCGCATTTAAGCCCGTCTCGCATCACGTTGAATTGTGCGGTCTGCCGGATGGATCGAACTCCCGATCAGTAAGGCCGGAAGGAACCCAGTTCTTCCAGAATACGATGTGTGGAGGATTTGGGTTCGGAGTTTGATAGTTGCGCTTCAGTCTTCAGCACCACTAATTCAAACATAGTCCTTTGGTGGAGTCGCAGCAACTTTCAGCGAACGAGGATCGAAATACTTTCTCAAATGCAGAGATTGGACATCAAGGCGAAACATGACAGCAGAGAGCCAAATCATCTGTTGGGTGAGATCTGCCTCCAGGATTGCAACTCGACGCAGCCATGGAGTGCCTGTTCAGAAGATCTGCCTGTTTGACCCCTTTTGCAAGTCACGGCATGGCCTGGCATCTCCGCCTCTCCCATTGCCTGGAAGAGAGGCAGTATAGTAACGGTAGTCACTACTATAGTCGCCGCAAAAACTCCCGTGCCGGGCGCATCCCCAGACAAATCGCCAGCTAGGGTTGGAATCTACGTGCCGTCGTTGCCGAACAGACGCCTGTTCCAGCTGCTCCGATGTCCGGTACCCGGCAGCGTTGCAGTGCTGGAGGAAGGCCTTGCGTGAATGCGTGCAGCTGGGCGCCAGGCACAAGGAGGTTGCAAGCCACGGCCTCCACTGCTTCTGCCAAAGGCCCCAGCCTCAAAGCCTGCATGGCAAACGGGATCTTACCGGCCCTTTGCGGCCACAATAGCTTCGAACCTGCTTCGGTTTGGAGGCTACGGACTTGTCGGACTTCTCGCGTGTCCGAAACCAATGCAGAGCAGCTTCCTCCTACAAGACAGATCAAGACAGCACCGCAGCAATGCTGCTTTGTTGAGGTGGGTCGAAAGCCTGAAGCCATCCCGGAATCTGATCCTCGTAAATGCATCCATCGCTCACCAAGAGCGGGCTCGTGATTGGACTGGAAGTTAATGGACCTTGCTGAATATTTCATGGAAGACTTGCAGCTATCCCTAAGGGCTTGGAGTAACAGCATCGATCGCTAGCCAAGATCTCGACACGTGTACATGCAGCCGGCATCAGTCAACGCCGTCTCCAGCTCACACCCGCCTCAGTGCAGGGGCGGCTCCGAAACAATACTTGTTAAGGGCGTGGATTGGCATGGTGCATCCACGCAGGATTTGGTCTCATGTGCTCAGCCAGTCTCGTTAACAAGCAGGCTTCAAACTTCCAGTGCAGGTTCTAAAAGTCTCTAAAGCGCGCGGGAGCTTTGGATGGTCAATCTGTAAGCTTGCGAAACCGGACCTTCGCGCCGTGTCATAAAAGACGCAGCCACTCAGAATATTGCCTTTTGGAGTGCCGGTACTGTACAGCACTACAGGTGCGACCTGAGGACCGGCTTATAGGAATCTGCCATTTGTTGCGCAGCTTATAGAGAATTATGGAGGGGCCTGGCATTTCCGCTGCCTGAACAGGGCATGACTTCTGAGCTCACCAAGAAGCCGACGAGCAGTCCATAGCTTCGACAAGCTTCTGCCAATCAGATCCGGTGCAAAATGGGCGGCGATGTCTATCCTGAGAACTTCGCCCTCTCAGCAAAGCCAGAAACACACCATACCGTACCAGACGCCCAATTCGCGCCAAGACTCAGAGACACGTCATTGCGCAACGGTGCCATTGCCAGCCCACGAACAAGAATGAACACAATAGGTGTTGCTTTGCTTGTCTACGGGGTACAGTACACATGCGAAGTCGGGCTGAGTGAGCTTCCTTGGCAGTCGTGTAAGATACCCTGCAAAGCTTATCTCGAGCCAGTCGAGCTCAGCTACATGAGGGAAAGCCGGATGAATGCACAGAAGCAGAGGCATGATGCAGCACGGCGCCACTGTTGTGAACAACAAGAAGGTGGGTTTTTTGATGCAGCGCAGCCACTTGTCAGCACTGAGAATCGGTCATGTGAAAAGCGCAACAGGTTTGGGATGAATGGCTGTGAAGCCCTTCACAGGGTACGCCACAGCAACAAATGCCAAGTTCAACGCTAAAGGTACTTGCGGTGACATCACGACGCTTTATACCCGGCACTTCACATGCATCAGCACAACGGGCCTTTGGCCTAGATTCTAGATTCTTCTAGATTCTACACGCTGCATGGTGATCTTGCATAGGTCTTGTTTGTCGACAGCTCGCCTGCACAAGCCGGCTGTCCAAGGTGATACGAGATCATGTCAATTTTCTGTCTTTTGGGGTTCAAATCACGGCTGCCTCTGTGCGTGTGTGCAGCCCTGTACATAGTGATATGGAAATTTCTGTTTCCAAACGTTTGCAGAGGTACACGCCAGCCACAGCTTAGCGCAAAGAAGCTGCGGTTGTGGCATGGGTTGCGGATGGGACTCAGCTGGGCTATCTGAGCAAAAGTGTCTTGTGACTGTTCTGTCTCTACGACATGGGGCCAGATCACAGGAGCATGTACCCGAGCCCACCATAGAGGAGTGGGACTGGAGCAGCTGCGGGCTAAGATGACTTATTCGCAAGTAAAGAAGCCTATTTTTTGGTCAACAAGAACAAATCTGAACTTGTTATGTGCACCGACCTCTGGGCACAGTTTCGTGCACAAGGCATTTACCTTGACGCCTTCGCGCAATGCAACAAAAAACAGAAATGCGCTCTCTCGCTTGCAGAAAGAGACTGTCCAATGTTTCATGCACAACACTGTCTTTCCCGACATATGTACCATGCACCAACAATTTCGCATCACACTAACTGCATGTCGGCAGAATGACCCTCCCAACGACTTTGAGAAAGCTTTCAGCAACCTCGCCGCCAAGCACCAAGCAGAGGCGCCCAACAGATACTACAACCACGTGATACACAAGTTTCGCTGTAAAACTGTAAAACCAAAGGAGGCACATGGCTTGTAGAGGATCATCATCCTCGCCGCAGCCGTGCGTTAATAATGCCCTGTGCCTTACCATGCCATGCTTGAAGAATTCAGGGCACTTACTGCAACACCCGCAAATTTTAATTACTCGCGTGTCCCATCATTTCCAAGACGAATTGGCCCAGCACTTCCCCTCCCCTGCGCAGCGCGTTACGCCACTGTTCGTGTCCTGTGCGTCTTGTGAGACATGTTTGTAACCCCGAATCCCCTGCAGCCCCTGACCCCGCTTGCCCATGATCCCGCTGCTGTTGGGATTCGACATTCCCAGTCTTTGCTGGCCTGTGTCGAGTGCAGACATCATAGACTATAGTCTATAGTTGAAGTGCAGGTTTGGGCCCCCCATTGACTTGTGGTGGTGTTGAGCTCGGTGTGGCACGAGTCCCCAAGTATCCCTAGTAAGAAGCAACAGGGTACGGGTATGGGCAGGCTTGGGCAGGCTTGGGCAGGCTGGCCCTGGCAAGTCGTGTCGTGAAGCATGAAGTCGGGGAACGGGAATTACTGCGTTCCAGCCCAAGCCGTGCATGGAGATCGTCGGTGCTCACAGTAAAGGTCTACGTCTACGTATCTCATGCCGCAAGATTACCGCAAGGAATGTTGTTCACCCCCTTCTGTGATTCCTGACATTTCCTGACTTTAGGCACCGTAATTCTACCGGGCATCCCGTATGACAAGGGCGATATCTACTGCATCCCCGTTTTCAGCGGTTCACTGGCATGTTCTTACACGGAAGCATAAGCCATTCAACGCTCAATCCCCCATGAGCTCTCCACCTGCCTCCCTGCGTCGCAGTGCAGAACTTCGGCAGCTCTCCATCTGTAAGTAGGTAGACTCTGCTTTCGCTGTACCGCACAGCGCCGGTAGCGCACCTGCTCCTTGGAAGTAGACGTGCACGTGCCACACCTTCAGTTGTCTGGGACATGGACCCGTGTCCCAAGGTGCGGACTGCAAGGATGCACAATGCTTGTGAGACGGACGTCGATAGTGCGCATCTGTCGATTGTCGTCGTAGTTCCAAGCCTTGGACAGCCCGCTTGGTTCCACGCTGTCTCTGTCAGAATCGCGCACGGATCGCTGAGGGACTGGGGCAGGTGCTGTGACGTTATGTGGTTGTCTGGCATTCAGCCAGCCCTCTGCAGCATGTCACACGAGCACACACAAGACACAACAGCAGAGTCATCTCACATCACAAATCAAACCCGCAGAAACAGCCTCGATGTAAACGCAGAGCGCATCGTGCTCCATGGTGCTCCTGACAGGCTGTGACACGCAAATGACCTGTTCGTCTGAATGGCATCATCGCAGCACTTTGCCTCGCCCAAATCGTCCAGTGTTCCATCCCAGGTGGCAGAGCGTAACTGAGGCAGTAGTGACGAGCTGGTGCAGTTTTGAGCTTACAACCGTGACAGGCTGAATCCGAAAGGGCACGGGAACATGTTCCGCTCGAGAAGAATTTCTCGCCTCGCTGCAACGTGCTTTGCAAGGAAGCTCCCGGCGGACACTTCTAGCAATAGGTACCCGCTTGAAGCGTTAAGTGTCTTCAGCTGAACTGAGCATGCCTTGCTTCACTATGCAGAGGAGCTGACAGTCATCCCATGCAGATCATGCAGCATCTGTAAAGGTGCAATTACATACTCTGAGCCTTTTAAAACGACTCATCAGCAGTTCGATAGCCACTTGCCACAGCACATAAGATGCAGAGTAACTATTTGCGACACAGAGTGTACGTCAACTCGGTAACATACGTGTATTCTTCAAGCCGGCCGAAATTTGGAATCGGCCTGCTCAGGAATCAGTTTGGCTGAGATCCAACTGGGGGCATACACCACTCCGCCTTTCTCTCGTTTTGTCTGGACATGTCTGGACATAAGTCGCAGGTTGGCAGTTCCGAATGGTCTGATCTCTCCAGATCTATACTCTCTGCATCCCCGCCTCTACCATGTTCATGCAGACCACCACAATGTCACAAGCATCATCACACTTGTCAAAAAGCTGAGAGCCAACCCTGCTAAGACCTCCTCCAGCACGTACTTTTCACGATCTCCTTTCTAGCCAGGTCGTAAAAAGAAGCACACAAGCATGGGGTGTGTTTGGCAAATCCTCGGTAGGTCTCATCCATCCACTTCAGCCTTCAACAAATGGCTAAAGATTGCTGCTTGAGGAGCTTCACAGCTGTAGTTATTGTTTAATCCCTGTATATGCACCTTGCGCTTTTGGCCTTCATCACTTCGTCGCTTCGCTTCCATGGACTGACACTCGAAGACTCGCAGTAGCTTTCCAAGCGAAGGTGCAGCGACAGTCAACACAGACAGGGTGACCCGATGCGAATGGTCCTGAGAGGTCTTGGAATTGCTGCTTCGAGACGGCTGCAGTCCGAGGGCCTCCGAGAGCCAGGTGTTGGAGACGGAGGACGGGCACCGGGAGGTGCCTCTGCGAATCTCTGTGTCCGGGCTTCGGAGTGAAAAGTATCTGATTATTTCATGCATGGTCCAGCCTCACCATAGCTGGGATCACCAGGACGAACTGTTGCTCGGCTCCTCATGCAACCCCAAGCCGCGGGCGTTCATGGCTTTTTCATACCAGTAAGGACATGGCCTGGGTGCAGGATACAGATAAAGATCCTGCGGATGGCTCAATATCAAGCAAATCATGGGCTGCCGCTGCTTTCGGAAAGCAAAGCTCATCAAGAAGGAAGTCCTCTTGTGCCCGTCGCAACTCGTGTCCGTTTGGATCCTAAGTACTTCCGGCTCCCTGGTGACTGGCGCGCCTCAACCAATGAAATCTGAGCTGGGTACCCAATTTTGCAGCCTTTCAGCCACGTCGACTGTAGCACGAAGCTCCTTCGGGACAAGAGGCAAGGGCGATGCATCAGCAACACAACAATACTGAAACAAAGCACGACATGAAATGGAACAAATGCGCAATCCTCGAAGCTGGCTTGCATGACCTTCGCTTTGTCAAGGATAATGTTTTCCGGGCACCACCTGGGGAATGTCGTTTCAACTGCAGCAGACGGAAAGTGGGAAAGCTTCCGAACAGGACCCTCGCTGCCCGCGTGACTTGGCACGATCCCGGTTCCGCAGCAAGGCAATCTGCAAGCAGAGCAGTTGTGCTGAAGTCTCGCTGTTTGAGAGGTACAGTCCAACCCAGCGTCATGGTGCACCTCCACTGGTACATCGACCCAAAGTAATTGGGTGTGGTAGCCTGCAAATGTCAAGTTGGCTTGCATGTCCGATCTGGCTTGACTCTCCGTGGCCTGCTCTCTGGTCGTGTTCGAGTTTCGCAATAACTTGGGGAGGTTCATCGTGATCGGCAAATATTGGCATGCGGGCTGGGCTGTGAGGTCTAGGTTTACTTCCTGGGCCTCTGGAACTCATGTTGCAAGCCTGTCGCCACAATGATTTTACCCAGGCTTTAGAAAGAAGTGTTTGTGGCTGTCAAACAGCTTCAGGGGCTTAGGCCTACGTGTACAATACCACAAGATTGGTTGTCTCACAGGCTAAGAGAACTGTGACGTCCATGGCTACGACAACACAACACAGACTGGCATGTGCACCAAACTGAGTAATAAATCTGCTGAGTGTGAGAGGTTGTCCGCCCGTGATCAACCCAGACCTTGCAAATGACTACAAAGCACACTGCGTGCCTGCATCACGAGCAGTTTCTAGTCGTCGAGCCAACCACTGCCTTTACTTCACAGCGATTTGGAGGCGGAGTCGTGCAAAAAAACGGACGCAAGCTTGCACGAGCCCTTACACATCGAATCGGAATGCATCAACTCATTCCCTAAAACCTCTGCTCGAACACAGGCGGCTTGAACTTGATTTCGGTTACTTGCTGCAGATGCGAAGCTGGGTAGCTGATTTCGGTTACTTGCTGCAGATGCGAAGCTGGGTAGCTTGGACATGGTCCAGGTGGTTTTGAGTATTCTTTGGTTTTTTCTTGTTATTTTGGTGGTGTTTTCGGTTCAATCCATAGTATACAAAACTTGCAAGAGTCACAGGGATGGCGGCAACTGAGGCTGTATACGAGGTCCTTTCTGGTGCACGTTGTTGTACTTTTATAGTTTTCGGCCTACTGGTCTTCGGCCGCCCTCGATCGGTCACTCAGTCTGTAAATCCGGCAGGCCGACTGCCGGCCCCGCCAGTGTACCCGGTTGCCTTCCGTGCCAGTTCAGGCTCTGGGCGTCCGGGCTTTGTGGCTTTACGTTCTTGATGGCGCGATGTTCTTTAGAGCAAGCTCGGTCCAAAGAAGATATCGTGGGGGGTTGGGCCTGAAGGACGGGCTTTGCAAGACCTCATACGAGTTATGTGCTTAGCGTTCTTGACGTTACGACGTACGTTCACAGGCGTTAAGAAAGCGGGGGTGGGTGCGGGCAGCCCCCCCCATTTGCAAACGCAATGCGACGGGGACTGGCGGTTCATCACATCTTGAACACCCGCGTTCGTTTGACGATTCGGTTCAGCACACACGCCCCCTCATTTGGCGATTCCGGTTCATCACATATCTTGAGCATGCCCCCATTTTTGGCGATTCCGGTTGCTCATGGTTCCTCATACATCTTAAGCCGCTCGTTTGGCGATTCCGGTTCATGAAAAACCTGTTAAACTGCACTGCGGAATTTGGGAGCGCGGCGAGTTGGAGCCGGAAGAGTCGAAGAGAACATTCCGCCTCCTGGATCTGAAGGAAGGGCCACTGAGCCGCTTTCCCCTTGCAACTGTCCATGACTGTCCTTGAATCTCTTACGGCATCCTCGAAAGCATCCACAGCTCGGCGGACCTGGTATTTGCAAGACTCAAGTTTCGCTGGGCATCTTTCCCGAGTCCAGAACGCTCCAACGGTGAACCTCGGTGTCGGTCTCCTGTCCCACAACACCAGTCAATCCCTGTGGCACCCGTGATACCTGTGGCCCATGGCTGTGGCAAGTCCTCACTCATGTTGCTGGAACAGTCTTTGTGATATCTCTTCAACTGGTCGGGCTCCACGTTGACCTGCACTCGGTTGTACTGAGTCAGCGAGGTCATTGCAGGACTGAGCCGCAAGCAAAAAGCTCCTCACTCATCCTCTCTTTTTTGACCTTCAACAGCTGTTTTCGCACAACTGACCATGCGTGCACACTGACAAACGAAGACTTGGTCTTGGAAGCTCGCGGTTGACTTTCCAGCCCCAGGCCTTAGCCGATCGGCTTCCGTCCAGCACAATCCCTCACCCTCGTTCATCTCTCTGACCTCTGCTCTTAGCCGTGGACAGTCCCATCAGGAACAAAGCCTTTGGTTGGCCTGAAAACAGCAACAAAAAGCCAAATATTGTGAAAAAAGGGCGGTACCAGTAGTAGCTTCCTGCCTCGGCCTGTGCTCGCCGCTCCGGTGGAGGCCTGTGAGTCTGCTCAGGGATTCGTCAAAAGTCTAAATCCGCCCCTGAATGCATCCAGGAGATTTTGCATAGAGGGGCACGCTACAAGCGTGCGCTCCACTATTGGATTCGATTCCATGTGGGTGGTGATTCGTGGGGTTAGCATTTAAGCGGGGTTGCAATAGTTGCTGGCAGAGGGCAGCGGCGGCGCTGGTGCTGGTGCTGCCGCTTTAGTTGGTTCATCTACTCGCGGTGCTACTGTACAGCACAAGCAGTTGGCTGTTAGCGCGAGCACGTCTGCTCGGCTTGGTGTGCAAGATGGTGCGAGAGAGACAGAGAGAGGACAGACAGACAGACCGACAGACCGACCGACAGACCGACCATAGCCCCCCTTTTAAGGGGGGGGGGAGTGGGGGGGGGTCTGAGAGGAAATTGGGTTGT
>CAJNJA010055875.1:0-24541 GCA_905231915.1 Symbiodinium necroappetens | reverse complement strand
ACTTAGTGAGTGGGTTATAAGTAGAGTTATAAGTACCCTAAATGGAGTTACCCTAATTATAACCCTACTTATAACCGACTTATTAAGTCCCCTGGGCCTCTAAGTAAGGAACATTGCCCTAAACCCTAAACCCTGATCCTTTAAAAGGTCACTTAACCCAGCCATGGCTCCATATCTTTGCCCGCGAGTTGTTCTGGACCTCAAAAGGTCGGCTCTCAAGGGATCACAGTAAGGGTTTAGGGTTTTGGGCTTTGGGTTCTGGGTTTTGGGTTTAGGGTTTTGGGTTTATTGGGTTTAAGGTTTATTGGGTTTAGGGTTTACTGGGTTTAGGGTTTTGGGTTCAGGAACTTTGCGGGGGTTTGGAATGCTATGGCTTGTGACTCTGGGGGTTTAGAA
The DNA here is from genome assembly GCA_905231915.1 of Symbiodinium necroappetens. Taxonomy (NCBI): domain Eukaryota; class Dinophyceae; order Suessiales; family Symbiodiniaceae; genus Symbiodinium; species Symbiodinium necroappetens. The sequence continues at coordinate 24,145 of CAJNJA010055875.1, read as the reverse complement.
CTTTCCCCTACATTGGGCTTTGAAGATTTTGGACATCTAGGACCGAGGATTTTGAGGCTTGTGCTACCGGCGAGTTATCCTGAAGGTCCAGTTGAAAAGAGGGACATTGGGAATGCAGTTCCTTCTAATCGTGGGAGAGCCTCTTTTGGGTGAGAATAACTCTTGATGTGTTGAATCGGGCGTCAGGGCTTATGCTTTTGGGATGTAGCTTATTTGGGTGGTCGGTTCTGGTGTAGGATGTATGATTTAGGTTCTGCAAGGTCTTATCTGTAGGCACAGGGCCGTAGGGTTTGACAGCTGTAGGGAAGCTGCGACTAGGAGCACTACGGAAGATAGCAACAGCAATGATAACCGTAGCTAGAAGGGGGGCACTAGCGATGGTGACACTTACATAGCAGGACGGTGTATTCCGATACCACAAGCTGACGCCGAGCGGTAAGCAGCATTTTCGCATCGATCCGAGACAACCCGTACCAATGTTAGAATCCGTTGATGCTGAACTTCCTGGTCCTGGTTGTGATGAAAAGTTCCAAAAGGTTTCAACGAAGGGGGCTTGCTTGGTTTTGGGGTTTGGCTTTGCAGGGAGATGGTAAGGTAAAAGCACTGAGCGCGGCTTGAACACAATAAATCCCAAAGCTTGAACCCCAAAGGATGGCGTGCGATCTGGCATATTGGGCTGCGATCTTCGACTTATGCTTTATAGAGTTGAGGGTCTGGGGCTTATGGCGACGCTTTTCTTGTCAGATTAGCGCTCATTCAGTTGTTTTTTTCCAGGCCATTCATCAACGAGTTTCACTTGGGCAGCGTCATCTACTTCAGTCTGATGTGGCTGATGTACCAATCTACTTGGTGGATCACTGAGTGGTCTTGTTACTGCTGCGTTGTCACTGTTTGTCAGGATTTTGTCTGATCTGTCCAGATAACCATGCATGGCGGTTTGTGTGCTGCTCGAATGATGCGCAAAACAGCCATTGTTCATGACGAGGCGCCCTGCCGTTTCCAATACTGCCTGTTGGACATAGTCGTCAGCATCGTCATGAACAAAGACCGTTCAAGCATCATCATCATCATCATCATCATCACCGTCACCGTTAGCATCATTATCCATCATCCATCATCATCGTCATCGCCATCATCATCATCACCACCACCACCATCATCATCATCGCCATTGCCGGCATCATTGCATCTGGAATATTATAATCTCGGTCGCCACTGTAGTCAGGTGGTGCCACATCCTCCAACACGTTCGCGGTACTGTCGTTGTCAAGACCAACATTGCCATGCTCATCATCATCATCATCATCAGCAGCAGCATCAGTCGAAGCAGCAAGGGGTCAGTGTTGCTGTTGTGCTTGCTGTACCTCATGCCCAATGTCCAGTTGAGTATTAGCGTGATTGTCCCTGTTGCTGTCCTCATTGTTGATCCCTGAATCGTTCCTTGCAGTCTTCCTGAGTGCTTTTGCTGCTACAACCACTACTCTTTCTAGCCCGGACTGTTCTGCTGCTTGTAGCGGTTGACCCTGGTCTTGTTCTTGCAAAAGTGGAACTGGTATCAGTCTCTCTGCTTATCTCTCGATCTACCTAACCCAAGTCTAGCTAACTACTGTGGATCTGTTTCCCCATCGACACAGGCATACATTCCGTCAACTTGTGGTGATGTGTCTGAGGAGCAAACCTAAAGAAAAAAGCTGAACAGCCACAGGAGGCTGCGGCTGCAGCTGTGGTCCTAGCTGTGGGCCAGTAGGGCCCAACAATTCTGACACAGGCACCGGACCTTCACAGCACTCGGGGCTCGAGGTGTTAGGCCCATAGGCTTCGGGGCTTATGAGCTTGGAGTTCGGTGTCCTCGTTTTTCATGTTGAGAGCTTCAGGTTGCTAGTCTACCCTAAACCCCGAACCCCTTAGACTAGCGCGGTAGTTGATCGGGTCTTGTGTTGCGGTTTTGGGTCGATCCAGCCGAACTTGCTCACTGCCCTGTCTGTGCGAACTGGGCACATACGATGCCCGAAATCATAGGCTTTTGTCCTAAACCCTAAACCCTAAAACCAGTTTTACGCAGCCTGAAAAGTTATCCTCTAGAGCCCGTAGACTTCATGCAGCCCGCGGTCGCCCCCGGGGAATTTGGGGGTTCAGGGGCTTTTGGGTTGAACGACTGTATGTGTGTGTATATATATGTATGTATGTATGTATGTATGTATGTATGTATGTATGTATGTATGTATGTATGTATGTAGTGTTTGTTTTTCTTAATTGAAAAACTGTGTTTGGCTCTACACCCCAGGTATTCACCCTCTAAGCCGCGACCCCTACTACCCCTGCACGTAGCCTTGGTAGTAGTCCTCGTGACCCCTTACAGTGGCCCGTAGAGTAACCCCTACAAAACCCTTAGACCACGTCTCTTACAATATTTGCCAGGGTTCACTCAGCCCATTACTTTGACCCTGAAGTACAGAATCTACCTTACGCAGCGTTCATAATATTCAGCCCCCCCAGAACTTAAGGTATACCGCTTTGTTAATCGAACTTGCCAGCAGCCTAAACCGTAAAGTGCACTCCTTGTTAAGGGTGCCTGCGCTCTCTGGGCACTTAAAGGATCATGGGACTTGTGTTTGAATAGGGTTATAAATTAGGTACCTATGCTTTATAAGTACTGCCACCCCCAACTAAGGCTCTTATAACCTAGCTTACTAAGTCCCTTACACGCTAAGCCCTTTCTAGAACCGTTTATCGAACCTTCTAGTTCGTGCTAGAGCCCTTCCGACCTTACTTGCTGCATCCCCTGATCCTCCAACCCAGAGTGCGCCCAATACCCCTTACTCAAGGAGTATACGCCTTAAATCCTAATATGAAGGCCCCTATAATTTAAGGTCTATTCCTTATTTAAGGGGTAATCATAATATGAAGGCCCCTATAATTTAAGGTCTATTCCTGATTTAAGGGGTAATCATAATATTAAGGCCCCTATAATTTAAGGTATATTCCTTATTTAAGGGGTATAGTTATTGGGCTCTGTGGGAAGTAGCAGTTTGCCTGAGACTTTCAAAGGCGGTTGCTGCGGCGGCCCAGCTTTCGGGCCGATGGGATGCGGAGGCGAATGCTCACGGCGACGACTACGACGACGACGAAGAACGGCTTAGGGTTTAGGGTTACAAGTAGTAATAACAACAATGGTAGTCGCTTCCTGCAGGGTTCTATAATCCTTAAGAGGGGTTTAGGGTCTATAGAACTGAAAGTTTACATGTTTGGGGGGCCTATGAACTCAGTAACTAAGCAAAGGCACTACGATGGAGACTATGGGTAGAGCGAGAGGCGACCCTGGCTCAGGACCTTGTTGTGGCCCCGGTCCCGGTCAAGGCTGCTGTGGCGCTGGTTGCTGTGGTCAACATGGCGGCTGCTGTGGGCCTAACGGTGGTGGCTGCTGTTGTGGCGGTGGCTGCTGTTGTGGCGGTAGCTGCTGCAGTCCAGGTGGCTGCTGCGGCGGCTGCTGCGGCTGTTGCGGTCACCAAGGCCGGCCGAGCGTTGGGCCTGAGTTCTTGCGGAGAGTCGGAGATTGTCAGCTTTTTTTTCGACTAGGGGTGCTGTGATGTTGCGAGGGTTTGGAATTGGAAACTGTACTGGATCCAGTTGGAGTTTCGATTCTATTGCTGAGGATTTGGGGTGTGATTTGCATACACGGTACCAGACTGAAAAGGTCTGAACAGTGGCCTGGACGCAAACCGAATATAGTCAGACCATTCTAGAGCCAATTGTGGAGAAGTCAGGCGGGTGACCCGGAAGCTTGGTGCTCATTCCAAGTACAGTTTGTGAAGAAGTGTTTCAATCCACAGATTCTGGGCATGCTGAATCATGAGACCTCGCCCACTCACCAGAGAGCCTTGTGTACAAAAGCAGAGCAACAGTCAACAAAAGAGAGCCACGAGACAATTCACAGCTATCTAAGTCAGCCCTCCACTTATGCCCGATACACCGGTCCGTCTCGCAGGGCCTTGCAGCCCTTGCTTTGGATGCATGTGTGGCCACGGACGCTTGGATGAAAGAGCATTTCAGCAACTGGGGATCCTAGTAAAGAAGAAAAATGGCGGGACCATGCTATTCTACTTATCAAGGCCCCTACATTACCCCTGCAAGTGCTAAACCCTAAACCCCTTAAACTCCTGTCTCCTACAATCCCACTAAGTGCTTGAATGGAACCTCAACCGTAAACTCTAAACCCTACGCCCTAAACCCTAAACCCTCTAAGGCAAAGGCTGCTGTGGCGGCTCCGGATGCTATCCGGGAGGGCCTCAGCTCCTAGTCTCTGCATTCCCACAGGGTCCTGGGTGCTAGGGTTTAGGCTTTAGGGCTTAGGATTTGGGATTTAGGATTTAGGGCTTTAGGGTTTAGGGTTTTAGGGTTGAGGGTTCAGGCTGTGTATACAGTGTGCGCGCGGTGGGTGCGCGTTTTCTGTTAGGAATAGGGGCGCACCCACTTATCGCGCGCTAGCGTCAGCATGTAGTCCCGCCCCCCCACTATTCTCAATTAGCGTATAGAGCTCACCCCCAAACCCCTCTCAAGGGGGCATTTCTTGCTCTCTGTTTCCCCTCGCAGTTCTGCATATAATGCGCATTTCGCAGCAAGCCGCAGCTGAGATGGATTAGTGTCCTCGCGGCCTGTGCCGGCCGCTCGACAAGAAGCAAGGGTTCCCAACAAACAATTCGCCCCTCGCACCCTGTCAGGGTTGCTCGAAGTTTCCATTGACAGCAGGTCTGGGTCACTGAAAACCCCGGCTTGGAAGCCTTGCACATTGAACTGGCCCCAACCAGAAGCCCCCCTGCACAGGAAGCCCCGCACCTGGTCTCTGCCGGCCTGGAGCCCCAGACGCCCTGCCTCTGGTGTAGCCCCCAGACCCCCCGCGCCCAAAAAAGCACAATGACCAATGCGCGGGATTATTTTTACTCTTAACGACTGAGAGGTCATGAGTGGGGCGGCGTCACTACAGTCCTCGTTCGTTACCCTCCCTCACCGTTCTGCCGAGACGCTCGGCCGGAGGTCTCGGACGGAGCCTCGAGCGCCCATGCAAATGGTCAGCGGCGCAGTTTCGGGCTTAGTGTTCTATAGGGTTAAGGGTTTAGGGTAGGGTTTAGGGTTAGTTAGAGTTAAAGGGGAATCTTCCCCAAATCGTAATTATAAACTCTACAGCTTGCTATCAAGGTGCTTTGGGCCTTTTGGGATTAAGATTTGATTGTGGGGACTTTGCAGGCTTGAGAGGGTTTAGGGCGCCGGGGCTTCAGATAAGGCTTGATGTGTTTAGGGCTTCAGAGTATTTCAGAGCCTTGGGTCGAGTGTGTTGATTTAGTTCTTGGTGTTGAGCAGTCAAAGCTTGACGAGAAACCATTCGCATACAGACATGTGTATGAGTCTACATACATACATACATACATACATACATATACTCATACATTACATTACATTACATTACAGTACATTACATTACATGACATGACATGACATGACATGGCGTTACCTACATGCAGCGCAGTGCAGTACAGTACCATTACATTACATTACACTAAACTACACTACACTACATTACACTACACTACACTACATTACATTACATTCCATTACAGTACATCACATGACCTGACATGGCATGGCATGGCCTGGCATGATGTTACATTACAGTACGTACATGACATGGCATTGCATTACATTGCATTACATTGCATTACATTGCATTACATTGCATTACAGTGCATTACAGTGCATTGCGTTGCATTGCGTTGCATTGCATTACATTGTATTACATTGCATTACATGGCAGTACGTTGCCTTACATTGCATTACATTGCATTACATTGCATTACATTGCATTACATTGCATTACATTGCATTACATTGCATTACATTGCATGACATTGCATTACATTGCATGACATTGCATTACATTGCATTACATTACGTTACATTACAGGACATGACATGATATGGCGTTACTTCACATTACATTACATTTCGTTACATTACATGACATGACATTGCATTGCATTGCATTGCATTACATTGCATTACACTGCAGTACATTGCATTACAGTGCATTGCATTGCTTTGCATTACATGTCTCCTACATTGCATACATTGCATTGCATTTCATTACATTGCATTACATTGCATTACATTGCATTACATTGCATTACATTGCATTACATTGCATGACATGACATGACATGACATGACATGGCGTTACATTACATGCAGTGCAGTGCAGTGCAGTGCAGTGCAGTACAGTACCATTACATTACATAACACTACATTACATTACATTACGTTACATTACAGCACAGTACAGTACATTACATTACATTCCATACATACGAGAAAGAGAGAGAATAATAATGTGAGATGATTTATGCTCGTTTGTCACACCCCCTCCTGCAAAGCAATTGCGGGTGGGCTAAATGCCCGGCGATTTTGAACAACCCCCATGCCCGGGAGACAGAGAGAGAGAGAGAGAACGTGTACAGACACAAGCATACATATACAGCACATAATCGCAAAACAGCGGGCAAAGCGTGGGGCTCAACCATTTTCCATCAATCCCACACCCACCGACGCCTCCCCAACAAACCGAGCATCGAGCTCCTTAGTTTGAAAATTTTGCAGCTTGAGCAAGGTCCTGATCTGTTCTGTAGCGTGTGCCCAAGCTTGAGCATCGACCCAAGACCCTAGCCCTAACCCTTATATGGGTAATTCTCTACATTAGGGTGCCCCTTTTTAGGNNCCTCCCCCCTCCCTCCCCTCCCCCCCCCTCCCCCCTCCCCCCCCAAAAAAAAAAATAGTACGGCACCCTTGTTGACTGGACCCGAAAGAGGGACCCTACCCCTAACGCCTATATACTCCAAAACCCTACACCCTCCGACCCTGAGCCTTCCAAAGTCTAAGCCACCTGGACTTTAGAACGGGTTTAAGGTTTTGGGCTCCGGGGAATTGTCATCATGGTTAAAGGAACTACATCCGGGCGACCGACAAAGAAAGGCATTACATGTCAGGGTCTAGGTAAGACCACAACAAAGCACTCACAAAACGACACTACCACTGAACCGCAACACCCGAAATCTCTCCATAAACCCTGAACCCAAGTCTCTGCACAAAACCCAGGTGCTATCCGCACGAGATGCGGCGCGGAAACTCCGACTACGGTTTCCCCGGTGATTCCCTCGAGGTGAGGGTTTAGGGTTTTAGGGCTCTGTGGATTTAGGATAGAGGGTTTTGGGATTTATGAATTGGTGTGTTACAGCAGTGCACAGCGTTTGGGTTTCCAAGGTGTCTGTGAAAGGCATTCGCGTCTAAGCTTAAAAAATCCTCTTACTGATTCTTGTATCAAAAAACTTCCTGCAGTTCTGAATGCTATCAGCTCCAAAACCTTTGGGATGGGAGCCAAGAATCTTGAGCTGTGACCCAACACGGGAGAAACAGTCGTTCAACCATGGAGCTCAATTGCGGCCGGTGTTATTGGCATTATGATCTGTTCCAGGGGTTGGCTATGTTTGTTGTTCTGTTCATTTCTAGCAATGCATAACCCTTTCAAGCATACAGAACATCAACAGAGCAACATCAATGTTCAGCGCAAGGTAGATCAGCACCTCTTTTGTTCTTTGTTTTCACCATCCCATGAAAACCACGTAGGTTCACAACTCAGTTCTGCATTTCCTTCTGTTGGCGTAAACCTACACCCCAACTAAACCCTTAACAAAGTTCTATACTCACACCTGACACCCTGAGCCTGAGGCTGAACTTCCACAACCGCCCGAGAAGCCCCGTAACCCCTCAAGCCTGAAAACCTTTTGAGCCCCAAGAGCCCTACAGCCTTCAGGGTTGTGGGTTTAGGGTTTAGGGATTAGGGTTTAGGGCTTTTAGGGTTTAGGGTTTGGGGTTTTGGGTTTGGGGTTTTGGGTTTGGGGTTTAGGGTTTAGTGCCTACTGGTACAGGGGCTGACGAGCTATTCAGAGTACTGTCGCCTACTGTATCCCCTTGCCAGAGTCTAAGTCTGGAGGGCTCCCAGTACAGGGCGAGAAGAATGAGTAACAACCATCCTTTGGTTTCCCACCCTACTGTAACAATTCACCCCAACACGTTCAAGCCTTGTAGAACCCCTTCTTGAAAGTCCTTATACCAGGCCAGTTGAAACCCTCGAAAAAAGGCCTAAGAAGCCCGAAATGCCACCCGAAACCCCTAAACCCTAAACCCTAAACCTTAACCCCCAAACCCTTAACACGAAACCCCTAAACCCCTAAACCCTAAACCCTAAAACCTTAACCCCTAAACCCTTAACCCTAAAACCCTATAAACTCTTAACCCTAAACCTTAACCCCTAAACCCTTAACCCTAAACCCCTATAAACCCCTAAACCCTAAAACCTAAACCTTAACCCCTAAACCCTAAACCCTTAACCCCTAAAGCCCTGTAAACCTTAAACCCAAGAACCTTGGAGGCGACGCCAAGCTACCCAAGCTGCGGTCCGGGCGCATTCGGAGGATGCGACCGGCCAGGCCGGGCGTTCCCTTGGGGCCCCTTCCGCTTACAGGGGACCCCATATTCTAGTACCCTATAGTACCCTTAAGAGGGGTTTGGGGGTTTAGGGTTTAGGTGGCTTAGGGTTCAGTGGTTTAGGATGTAGGGTTTGGGGTTTAGGATTTGGAGGGTTTAGGGTGTAGGGTTCCGTTGCTTTAGGGGTTCCTTGAAAAGGGATTTGGGTTTGGAGTTTGGGGGGCTTTTGATTTGCGTTCTTTTTGGGCCTTGGGTCCTTCTCCTTCTCCTTTCAATTCTGAAAGGAGCCCTTGCAGGCAACCCCTCATAGAACATTTAATAGGACCCTTCCCCCCCAAACCCCTTCATAGAACCCTTGATGGGGTTCAGGCGTAGAGCTCAGGGGGCTTGGGATTTAGGATTACGGTTTAAACGGGCTTTGGGTCTCTGCGGTCCAGGATTTGGGGGCCGTTCGGCTTAGGGTTTGGGACCGCGCAGGGTTCAAGGGGCTTTGGGTTTAGGGTCTAGGAGCTAAAAGGACGTAACTATAGAAGGAAAGCACAATGAGGAACACTGAAAAGGTTAAGGGTGCAGGTATGTCTCTGCTATACCAGCTCAAAGGTTTCGAGGTTGCAGGTTTAAGGGTTGAGGGATACGTGAAGCAGGGTGGTATCCTCCGGTTTTGCGACATTTGGCAATCAGGGCACCCCTTCAAACCAGGTAAAGTGGGTTTTATTTTGGATTTTGGAACCCAAGGGGCTGCACATAACTCTAAGGGTCCATGTACCCAAACAGAATATTCTTTCGCCTTGATCTAGTCCCTATGTAGGTACTTTGGGGACAAAGTTTATACTTTTGGACTACATGGACCCGTGGGATAAGGCGCAGCACTCAAGTAACACATCTTTTGGGTATTCTTTGAGAGACTTTTGTAACGAATCTGAAAGCTTCGGGCTCTTGCCGGTGAGCTTGATTTGGGTTAGGGTGTAGGGTTTAGGGTTTATATGGTATCTGGTCGGAACGTGCCTCCTTCCTGGACATCGTGATAACTCATAAGACTTATGTTTGAAAGGGGCGTTATGCTACAGCCGGTTCTGCTGTCGACATGCCAAAGGCCCCTGAACCCCTAAACCCTACACCCTACAGGCACTAAGCCCTAAACCCTAAACCCCTAAACCCTAAACCCCTAAACCTAAACCCTAAAGCCTAAACCCTACACCCCTAAACCCGACACCGTAGGCACTAAGCCCTCGGCCCAGGCTGCGGCTTCAAAGGCATGGGTGGCTTTGGCGACGAGTGTCTGGGATTGAAGAAGGTAGTTCTCCAAATTAGGATTCCATTTTGGGCCCCCCCAAAAAGTATGGCACCCTTATTAAAAAGAGCCTGGAAAGGATTTTAATTTCGAGAACTACCCATCAGCAAGAAGGGAATTTCAGCAGTTATGGGCTTCAACATGCTTCGGGGCAACGGGGAAGCAAGACGACCAACGCCGAAGGCCAAAAAATGCCTGGCCAAATAAGCAAAACACCGTAGTAGATGGCATGTTGAGAACTTGCAGCTTCTTCTCGTTCCTTTGTTGGAAGCCCTAAACTCTTCATGATGCCTCTCCTTCCAAAACCTTACTGACGAGCGATGTCTTGTGTGGTGGGTTTTTGGGAAGGACTTCAGGCTGTGGCCTCAGGGCTCCACAGGCTAAAAAACAGACTTGTCATTAGGGTTTAGGGGTTTAGGGGTTTAGGGTTTAGGGGTTTGGGGTTGAGGGTTTAGGGTTTAGGGGTTTGGGGTTTAGGGTTTAGGGCACAGGGGTTCAGGGTTTAGCCTTAGGGTTGCCCCAATGGAATTACAGTGTCGACAACCTCCCAACAGGAACGGTGCATCCATTCATGCCCTTTGCTAAACAAGCCAGTGCCGTGAGCAAGTTCGAAGATGCCAAGGCGAATTCGTCGGATCCGGTTCCCCAAGTGATTCGTACTGAAAGTATTCATGCCGATACCTGTTAACAGAACGCATCATCAGCATAATGCTGTGCTGACAATGGCCGGAATTATCAAACTCACAGCGAGTAGGACTTGGTAAGAGCCGCCAAAGCACAACTAGTAGTTTGTAGTAGTCGGTCTTGCAGCAGGCAGTGGAAGTAGCGACTCGTCGTGGTAGCTGTGGTAGTGCAGCCAGACCTGCGATACTCTGACTGACACCAGCAGCAGCATCGCCGTCATTCGTGGATAGCCTTCAGTAATTTCATCATAGGGTCATCATCACAACTTCACCGCTGCAGTTACCACTTCCAGCATCATCAATACCAGCGTCGTCGTCATCATCATCATCATGAATATCATCATCATCATCATCATCTCACCATCACCATCACCATCACCACGACCACCATCATCATCAGCATCATCATCTTCACCGTCATGGTCATGGTCCTCCTCCTCCTCATTATCACCATCATCGTCATCACTATCGTCAGCATCAGAAGTATCGTCATCACCAACCCAACATTACCGCCATCATCGTCATCGCCACCATGATCGTCCTTGGCAACATCATCACTATCATCATAACCATCATCATCATCATCATCATCACCATCATCATCATGGGCATCCTCATCCACATCATCGTCAACAACAGCAACAGGTCATCATTATCAACAACATCATCTTCATCGCCGTCACCACCACCATCATCTGCGACAACATCGTCATCATTACCATCGTCATCATCATCATCATCATCGTCATCATCATAATCATCATCACCAGCAGCAGCAGCAGCAGCAGCAGCAGGACAATCATCGTCATCACCATCATCATCATCATCATCATCGGCCTTGCCACCACTACCATACAATGACTATCATCAGCAACAGAGCCCAACACGTGCCCACGCTCATCTCTTTCATCATTGCCACCTTGCTATTCATCACCATTACCAAAAGCTTGTCAGAATAGTTATCATGGTAGCTAATCTAGAGCGTCTTCACCCCACAACTTGCTTTCGTTTGCAAAACCGTGCGAGTTACAGTATCACCATCACTTTCTCATCTCGTTAATCGCATCGTCACCGGCTGGATGGTCCTCACAGTCCTCTCACTCCTGAGTCAACAGACTTTCATCTAAGGCTTCGAAAGGTTCTGACAAAGAGCAATTGAAATCATGACAGCACGGTCCTAGCAGCTAGCAGCAGCAACGAAATGTCTGCGAAGTCCCGAAACCCTAAACCCTATACCCTGCACCCCAAATCCTAAACCCTAAGCCTCATACCCTGCACCTTAGATCCTAAAGCCGATCAGCCCTAATCCTGAGGCAAGGCTGCAAAGGGCCTTGTCAAGGGAAAGGATGCCATGGAGGCGCCTGAAGCTGGTAGTTTTTGCTGGGCTCAGGGTTAGGAATCGTAGGCTTTAAGGCCTTGGGTTGAGGGGTTTAGGGTTTAGGGGCCTAGAGTTTTGGGTTTAGGGGCCTAGGGTTTTGGGTTGATTGCAGTCGTTTTGGGTCGCAGGATTTGTTTTGTCAGGTGTTTCACTGATTGGAGAGAAACGGGACGGACAGTTTCAGTTGGAGTTCCACTGGGTTGGATCTGGCGACGATACAGAGTTGGGAATAGTTCGTGCACGTTGCCCCTTATTGTCCCTACAAAGACCATGATATTGTAGTACTAATGATGTACCCCCAAAGCCGATAATCTAATAACTGAGGTCCCTATGAAACAGGTTTTTGTGTCACATTGTCTTTACGGGCCGCCAGCGTGTGAGGTTTGGAGGTCAGGTAGGAGTGCTGCACACTACCGGCATAGCTTCATCACTGCCGCTAGGAAATACGACGACAAAGTCAGTGAGCATAACTTAGACTTTTGAACTCGAAGCCCTCAGCAAGTGGAAGGGGCATTTCTTCATCAACAACTTCGAAGTTCAGTGCCATCATGAAGAGCCTTAGACTTGAGCCTTGTGCTTCCTTCATCTCCTCTAAAAACCCTAAACCGTAGACCCTAGACCCTAAACCCTAAACCCTATCTAAGTGGGCTTAAAAGCCCTAAACCCTAAACCGTAGACCCTAAACCCTAAACCCTAAACCCTAAACCCTATCTAAGTGGGCTACAGAAAAAAGCGCACCCCACGGCCCTGCGAAGCCGAGGAGGCGGCTTTATGCAAGACCCGCGCCCTGTCCTGCAGGGTTAGGCTTAGACGCTTTCGGGAGTTTATTCGGGGTTTAGGGTTTAGGGTTTTAGGGTTTAGAGTGTAGGGTTTTAGGGTTTAGGGTTTAGGGTGTTAGGGTTTAGGGTTAGTTTACTCTTCTCAGAAGGAGCCAGGTAATTACTTCCTAAACCCCAACACCCTAAATATTCCGGGCCCTGTGTTCGGAGGTTGTTCCTTCAGACCTCGCTCGTGTGATCAAGAGGACTCCAGCACTAAAAGCATCTAGAAACCCTACAACATCTTGGGTTTAGGGTTTTAGGGTTTTGGGGTTTAGGGTTTAGGGCTTAGGGTTTAGGGTTTTGGGGTTTAGGGTTTAGGGTTTGAGGTTTAGGGTCGAGGGTTTAGGGTTTTGAGGTTTAGGGTCGAGGCCGAAAGCCTAAACCCCAAAGGCATCGCAAGCCCCAAAATCCAGAACCCAAGCCCCTGGACACGGGAACCCTGAACCCTGAACCCTATATCAGCGGGGAGTTTTAGGGCTTATGGATATAGGTTTTAGGGGGCCTTAGCAGGGAGGGTAATAATCCCAAAGCTTTGTCTGGACGAGGCCCAAGTCTAGCAACAATAACTCTGCTCTCCCCGTTGCATGACCAAGGGACCCTAAACAAAAGGACGGAAAGCACAAGGGAATTGAAAGAAAGAGAGAGCCCCTTGAGTTTAGATTGAGTGAGTAGGGTTCTTCTGTTGCAGCTCCAATCCAGAAGCCGCACAGCACCACACTCAGGATGTGGATGATGGGTCCAAACGGTGTGCCCTGTGCACCCATGGGTTGCTCCGCCATGTCTTCCTTTGGTTCTGGATCCGGCAATCCAAGTAAAGGGCAAAGCTCAACCCTCAGCCCTGAATCCAAAAGTGACCGCAAACCACGGTTTAGGGTTTAAGTGTCCGAGAGCTTGTTGCACCTCTGCGAGCGCAGACAGCCAAACAACCCATCCTATTAATATAGAGTTGTAGACTTCGTAGCATTGTTCGTCGGGCTTCCCGTATAGAGTAGCCGTACCCAACCCTAGGCTAATCGTTCCGGTTTCTATATTAAGCTGATGTGTCTTCAAGATGAAGAGGACACAGGCAGCTTGTGCCTGAGTGTGGATTCTCATCATGCACATGATACTCCACAGGGATCATGCGGTCGCCTGGCGCCATGTACGTACATATAGCGATATACAGTGTGAAGACTGAAAGTCGAATTAGTCTGTATATAGTCTATAGAGATGATACGGCGATGTTTGCATGCTGCTATGTCTTACATGTAGCCATGCATGCTCATGGTGCTATGCGTTTACAGGCGCTTGCACACGTCTTGCAATGCACACAATGGTGTCGATCTGACGGAAGAGCATGCCAGGCCCTGCCTTCCACTTACCAGCGACTTCGCAGGCAAGGGTGCTAAAGGCTCTTTTCAAAGTATGTTGGTGATCTGTTCAGGGTTCGGGCACCATAACCCGATACCTTCCAGCTACTAGCTCAAGTACATAGAGTTTACATTGGTAGACAGTTAGGTTTGGTCGGCTTAGGTCATAACTTGTGTGTTGGCTTGCCAGCTTGACCTATCTGTGCACATATAGATTTCGTTCAAACGTGCGTAAGTATCAGTGTTTTGCCCGCTTGCGTGGGTGTAACCAAGGTCACAGACGTGATGATAACTTAACAACTTGTTGCAACCATGGTAGTGACGATGGCGGTGGCGGTTATGATGCTGGTGATGTTGTTGATCGTACTCAGGCTAATCTTCTAAAAGGGCCCACCCTAAACCCCTAAACCCTATGCCTATACCCTATACGCAAAATGCCTAAACCCAAGCAGAATACTGGAAAGTCATGCAGGAGCAAGGCAAGGGCCCTCCTCCTTACCACGCAGACGACTCGGTCGAGGCTGCTGGGTATAGACTCGACGAGTTTGCAGATCCAAGGTAGTATTAGGGAGACCCCTTAAACGGGACCCTTCTTAACCCTGCTTAGGGCTCTCTTAACAGCCACCTAATTGAGAGGGTCTATATCCCCAAGGCTCGCCCTAATCCTAACTCCTGGCAGATAACTGCATCGCAAGGGCACCGATGACAGTGTGTCTGTCCATCGTCCGAGCTTCATGCGAACACTAAATATAGTTGCGGCTTTTCACCTTCTGGCGATAACGCAGGACTATTGAGAGGTAACGACGTACCACTTCCCACACATGTAGCTCAGATTACCACTTTATACCACTTCCACTACGACTAGCTAGGACTAACTACCGCGACGACTGACCTCCTACTCCGGCCCTCACTTCCGCAACCAGTGCATCTACCACGACAGTCACGACGAACCACTTAATGTCATCAAGCTCCTTTCGCCCGCAAACAACAGAGAATGCATCGACTCTGCATACAAAATACGTATGATACCGTGGGTGCATCTCCTGATCTTGAATGAACAGCTCCTCTTTGGAAAGCGTTCGCTTTGCAGTCTCTATAGTCTCTGCAGTCCCTAGATGGCGGGGACGGGGAAGGATTGGGCAAGGAGCGCCCAGCTCACACTTGCTTGCTCCCTCTTGAAGTCTGCTTCGCTATTCCGTTAAGAGTGCCAACCCAACCCCGAAAGCGCTTGCAAAGGCAGTGTAGTGCTTGGTCCTTGGTCACTCCGGAATCAACCTACATATACCCGACCCTAAACCCTAAACCCTAAACCGTACCCGACATACGCCTACCACGAACCTACAAGATAGAGTTCAAGGGTCTGAAATCCGGATGCGGCGACCCTGGACCTCAAACCCGCCCAGAGAACCCAATATCCCTTAATTAAGGAACATACCCTAAATCATAATATGAAGGCCCCTATAATTAATTTAAGGTATATTCCTTAATTCAGGGGTATTGGGTTCTCTGGGCGATTTTCACTATGCCCAGTCATGACAGTGCACCCCAAGGGCCGTGCACCTGGCGCAACCCTAACGCCCTAAACCCTAATTTGGGGCTTAAATATAATATTTAATTACAACGCTGCTTTGGGATAGTTCTTGATTATACGTATAGTGTAATACAGCCCCAAAACCCTGTTCTACTTATTCAGGCCCCTATATACCCTAACCCTAAACCCTAGCACCGAAACTGCCAACTCCAGCAGACATTTCTTACACCTTCACTCCTACAAGGTTCAAATCGCGAACTCTTATTAGATGTGAAACCCTGCAGGCTTTGGGGCTTAGGGTTGAGGGTTTAGGGTTCAAAAGCTCTTCAAAGCGACACCCCCTGAATCCTCGTAGAACCCTACGTCGGCATCATCCTCGAAGCTTCCGGTCCCTTCAGGACCGGGACTTTTACCAACAGAACTATCAGCCCTACTACAGGCTGCCCGATTTTACGCCGGGATTGAGGGTCTAAGGATGCTTCGTATCTGCTTTTGGAGGGGGGGGAGGGGAGTTGTCTGGATGGTACAGTTGATGATGTATTTCCTGCAGTTCCCATAATGGGGAATATACCGTAGTTCCCATAGTTTAGGATCCTTAGGGTCATGCAAAATCTATATCATCAGCAGTAGTCCAGGTTGCCCTGTTTTTCGGCCTGTTTTTGGGATGTTGGTAAGACCTGGAGGTCGGCTTGAGGATCGTAAGCATCAACACACAGTACAGCCAATGACATACACGAGTATAGATGTCTTGTGTAACAGCGTAATTACTGTCCTTAATTTAATGGATCATTATCTTTGCGTGTTTGTTCAGTTGAGTTGATTCACCAACGTTTCGTCTGCATTCATGATGTGTAAGTGTGTCTGTACATCAACATATATACGGAAGTAGAGCGAGAACGGGAGAGAGGTCGGAGCGGTTCGCACCGGCTTTTTCTGGGGTCTCTCGTGTGTGTGTGTGTGTGTGGGTGCGTGTGTGTGTGTGTATGCATGCGCGCGCGTGTGTTGGGTGACGGTGTAGAGGGCACTGGCTAAAGGCATGCGGGGTGTGTAACTGCTTACAGAGCTGTCGGTAATTCGGGCGTTCAATCCGAATGCCTTAAAACAACGTAAACTGCATATCGATCGCCGAACCATTCAGGTGTTCATATCAGCATTTTGAAGCGGTGTTTGGGAGATTCAGGCATGACTCTGCTAATGAATTTAAATCGGGTGTAGTTTAGGCTGCTGGGGCCGGGGTTTGGGGTGCGGGGTTTAGGGTTTGGGGCTTGGGCCTAAGCTTTCAGTTCAAGCGTTTTCGTTTGAAATTCTATGTTTGCAAAGAGCAGCTTGGGGTGCAAGGGTTGGGCTCGCCCCGCCGTTGAAGCTCAGAATCTCACCAGAGCAGTTCATTATCTTGTGAACGTCACAGAAAAAGATATGAACCTTTCAGATACCCAGTTCCTGCGCAGTAGTTAGCATAGTTCCCGTGCCAGTTTCAGTATACCGTTCTCTTTAACCCTAGTTTAACGATGATTCTCTGTGGATAGACGTTGCAGCCCAGGTCCTGCGACAGGTGGAAGGGCAACAGCAAGGGCGGCAAGAAGGGCGGCAAAGGCTCTTTGGGAAGACAATCAGACTTCGGCTCTGCTGCAGGGAAAAGGCTGTTGATTTTTTTAGGGGAACCTTAGGGTTTAGGGTTCAGCCCCCAAGCCGTCATTGTCGAAGCTCAACCAGAAAATCGTCAAATCGTCCCCCTCCCCAATACCCCGGTAACCCTCAAACCTTAAAACCACGAGTTCCCAAACCAAAGCCCTAAACTTTCCCGTGGTAAGCTCTGAACCCTGCGACCCTGTAACACCCGGCGGAGTTGTCATGTCGCTATTCTATTCTTCAATAAGCAGAGAAAGACTGGGAAAAAACAAAAGACGAGGTTCATGATCAGGAACCCCCCCCCAAAAAAAAAGCTAAAAAATAAAAATAAAAGTAAAAAAATGGGGTGGTATATCAGCAACTTTCAGCTTCTTACATCAGATCTGTAGAACAGGCCCTGAGCGGGGAGACCCCCAGTCTGGCACGGCAGGGGAGCTTTTTTTGGGGTTTCGGGGTCCGGGTGATGGCTCTGACCCAATAATCAATAAGAGCCACTCTTGTCCAGTGCCTGAGCATCACTTATATTATAGCTTATGACTGCTGCTGCAACCATCGTGAATCAAAGGTTGCTTTGCGTGCGGCGCTGTTTGAGAAAGAGCCACGTCCCACCCACACCGTCAGCCAAGGGTTTCAAGCAGACTGCAGATGAACGGCGGGGCCATGAATCCACGAAGAGTGCATATTCTGCAGACTCGAAGCCGTAAATCACAATCAACATCAAGCCTTCAAGCCAGGCAAAGGCTATGAGGCCAGGATCTCAGATGCCGTCGA
Source organism: Symbiodinium necroappetens (assembly GCA_905231915.1). Lineage (NCBI taxonomy): Eukaryota > Dinophyceae > Suessiales > Symbiodiniaceae > Symbiodinium > Symbiodinium necroappetens. The sequence goes on along the minus strand of CAJNJA010055875.1, from coordinate 6,163 downwards.
TTGTTCTGCTTTGAATCTGAGTCTGGATATTTTAGACTTCTCAATAAGCTAACAAGTCGCAGCAGGATTCCTTCGTCATAAGCTCTATCTGGTCGGATTGCCGGCTGGGCTCCTTCTCGCATGAGCAGAGTGGATATCGGGTGCAGGGAGTCTAGGCTTCGCAGCTGCAACACTCGGTTTAGCATGCAACCCTAAACCCTAATCCCTCAGTTCCTAAGTGTTTGCTAAGGCTTCTCTACTCTAGCCCTCGAAAATCAGGAGCAAACAGGGCAAACAAATTCAGAAAAAAAAGTTGAACACCAAAATCAGGAGCAAAAAGAGAGCAACAATCTTTGAACACTAGAATAAGGCTCAAAAAGATCGTGCTTGAACACTAGTTAGTGCCCCCTTGTCGAAACCTGAGGCCGGAAGCCCCAAAACCCAACCAATTCAACCCCCGAAGCCAAGGAGCTAGATCGATTCGACCGCCTCTCTCCGCAGGAGATGCACTGCACCAACTCGCTCACTGAATAGAAGATAAGTAGGGGGATCACGTACTTAGCTGCTCTTTGTATTATGTACCTTGCTATTATTATATAGGCTGTATGTTAGGCTCGTGTATTTCTGAAAATCCTCCTGCATGTGTCATCGAGAGTCTTAAAAGCCCTAAACCCTGAACCCTAAACTTCTAAAACGCTAAACCATCAACCCTATATACGCGAATCCCTATACACGCCTCCGGTCCGCTACCTACGAAGGATGCGCCCTTGTGACTCATCCCGTGCTTGGAGTGCTTCTTTTGGTTAAATACTATGACACTCTGTAGAATTTTACAATTCGCGATAACAGACTATAGTATGCCGTAATAGACGATACGTTGGCATATACTCTAATACATGCTATATCACACCATCGCATACCATCAGATACTATGATATGACATGTAGCCATATACGAAAGTACAGTCCTTTATACTATTACCTTCCATCATATACGGTGATATACCTTAGTCTGCTACTATATACTTTTATATTTTTCCCAACTACCTTTGGCTAGGCACAAGTTGTCTTTTCCAGGCTCACACCTGACAGAGACTATGAGCCTTCGGTTTCGGCAGTATGTCCGCTCTTACAGACATGGCCGAATGCTCGGCCGCCTGTGAGAAGCTGAAGCGGCAATCCTAAACCTACGGTTGGAAGTTTCGGGCTTTGGGTAATCTGTTCGTTGCCAGAGAGCCGAATGGGATCCTGACACAAAATGGGCTTGCCACCGTGGAACGAGCCTCTTTGTGTAAAATCTGTGCCCCGACACTCCCCGACAAGTCCGCACCTCCAACAACAGAACCGACTTCGGTGGGCGCCCACATGACAGACTATGTTGCGAGACTGGCCAAACTGAGAGCCTCTGTGATGAAATCCAGGCAAGTATGAAACCTAGTAGTAGGGTATAGGTACATTTGTAGGGATGTATATGGGATCTATAGGTTTGAACGAATGTCGTTGGAAGGAGCGCAAGCGTCAGTGGGACGCGCAATGCGAGACTATCAAAGCGGCGGTGCAGCAATCCAGCTGCAATGCACGACTTCTTGTTTGCTGAGGGGGTCCTCTGGATCATGAGGGGGGGGCTGTGGCTTTGCGGTCGCTCCGTTTTAAGGTTTCGCACGCATAAGGACCATCCCCCTTCCCCCCAATGGAGCCGTTCAAGTTATAGTACCGGTTACGGAAGCCCTTATACAACCCCTCAGCCAGCACTTCTAGAACCCTCAACTCAAGGAACCCGTACTAAGTACTATAAAGACAAAACTTGAGGGGGCTGCTGGATCTACCTGAAGCCACCCCCTAAACCCTACACCCTAAACCCTAAACCCCCCGAGCTCCGGAGGCAGTCCTTTGAGGCTTCTCTATAGGTTTAGGGTTTAGGGGCTTAGGGTTTAGGGTTTAGGTAGAAGCTCCGATCCAAAGGTGCCAGAAATGCCAAGGAATGGCCCGAGGTGGACATATTCTTCGGGTTTAGGGTGAGACCCAAGACCCCTTAAAGAAGGAATCTACCTTAAATTATAGGGGCCCTAATATTATGGACCTTTTCTTAGGGTTTAGGGTCCTCAAAGAGCCCCAATTATCCCTTAATTAAGGAATCTACCTTAAGTTATAGGGGCCTTGAGAATTATGATTTCTAAGGTATATTCCTTAATTAAGGGGTATTGGGCTCTCTGGGTTTAGGGTCACCTTGGAGCAGATAGGAAGACTTGGAGAACTGGAGCAGAGTGCTGCAAGGGACGAGGCCGATGCGTTAAGGGGTTTAGGGTTTAGGGTTTAGGATGACATGGAGGCATGGAGGAGGAGGAGGCGCGGCAGCGCCCTGAACCTGAAATCCTACACTCCAAAGCTCACAAATCCTGTCTTACTTTTACGAATTCGGGTTTGTGCTTGTGCTGCTGACTGGGCGCCAGATCCCAGATCTGCTGAACTTCTTCACCGAGCGGACGGAGACATAACTCGTCCCGAATAACATGCGGCTTAGGGTTTAGGGGATACCGTGGTGGGATGAATACAGGGGTCTCGCAGCGTCAGGGGACTTGGTAGTTGGGGTTATAAGAAATGCGCTTGGCCTTACTGATAAGCCTAGCACTAAGCCCCAAGGTCCTTCTAAACCTTGTTCTAGCATGTTTTTCGACCCCTCTGTGTCATAATCCAGGTTTGGGGATTAAAGTCTTAGGAATATCTTAAAATCACACTAAACCTCAAAACCCTAAACCCGTAACCCTAAACCCCAAACCCCAAGCCTAGAACCATCAACTTGCCCCGAAAGGCCGTCATGGCAATCGTTAGGTACTAGGTTTCAGATAGTAGTTGTGTAGGTTACTATTTAGGTACTTCTCTAAGTCTAGGTCCCCCCCAAACTAGTACGGCGGCCTTATACAAGGGACCCTAAAAGGGACCCTAAGTTACAGAACTACCCCTTCCTTTGGGAGAGAATATGATGATTGGGTACCTTGGACCCCTCAGGGTTGCAGGGTTGTGTTAAGGGTGCTATGTGTGTTTCTTCGGCCTTTTTGTATCAGGGCTTAGGGCCAGGGTTTCGGGTAGTAAGGTTCATGTGTCGTAGGTTTTTTGTATAAGCTGTGTAAGGTTTGCTTAACGGGTCTTGCGAAGGTGTAGGTTGGTGTAGGATCCTATACGTGTTTGATAAGACTTTTTGATGGCTTTTGGGACTAGGGCTTGAAGGTTTAGGGTTTGTCTTTGCTTCTTCTTTCCTGCTGTGCAAAGCTGCCAGACGCATGGAATGTCGGACAAGAGCTACTGCAAGTGTCTAGAAGCACACCCTAAAGCCTAAACCCTGAACCCGATTATTGAAGACCCAGCAGACCCTGATTCCGAAGCCCTAAACGCTAAGCTCCCTAAGCCTTAAGCCCTTTCCGGATGCTCCGGAAAACGGCCCCTCAAAAAGAACACCTCAAACCCAAAAAAAAAAGCAGCTGCAATGGAGACTGTAGGTCCCTAAAAGGACCGAAAGGCACACCACACTCCCCCCTCCCCAAAAGAACCTGAACCCTGAACTCCCCCCCCCCGAGGGGGTTTAGGGTTTAGGGTTGAGGGTTTAGCTCAAAACCCCTCAACAAAAATCAACAACGAAACCCAAACCCGAAACTCTTGCCCGATCCGATTGCCCAACGGAGATCGCCGGATCAAGGTCGGGGAAGGTCGATAAACTCTGGCACGCCCTGAACCGAGGCCCCGTCCCGGTCCTATTCGAGTTCAGAGATTTGGGTTCCTAAGAACCTTAATGGATTCGAGTTTAGGATTTCGGGTTTAGGGTTTAGGGTCTCGGGTTTAGGTTCAGGGTTTCGGGTTTAGGGTTCGGGGTGGCATTAGAGTCAAAGCTGGGATTTCTATAGTGACAGTGGGAATTACAAGTATGCTTTGGGTAAGTATCCCCCGATCCCTTTGGAATTCACGTCTGTGGGAAATCTGTTTGATTCTGTTTATGTAATTTAATTACTATGTGGGAGAGTTTATTATATATGATGATCAAATACTTGGACTCCTAGGGTTATTGTGTTTCAGCCAAGGTACCGGCACTGTCACAGCCAATATGGAACCCCGCTGTATTCCTTTCATCTTCAAAGGAAGTTTTGTGGCAATCGACACCCTAAACCCTATGCCCCAAACCCCAAGCCAAGTCGCAAAAGACTTGATCTCTCCATCGAGGCCATTGTCCATTGCCATACGAACGCTACGAACATCCCAAAACCACAACTTCCCAGTTTATCTCTCCAGGCCATACGACCCAGAATTTCTATTGGTCGATGTAGTTCGACCCAGCTTTTCAGCCAGCCCTCACCTAGACGGTTGAGCAATTTCCAAGGAACGGTGTTCCTTTGCATTCCTTGTTCTACTGATACTTTAACCCACCCCTAAGCCCTGTTCGCATTTATTCTAATTGGTACAGCTAAGGCCCCACTTATCACACCCCTATGGCAACACTTGTAGTAATCCTTATCAGAGTCCTTCACAGGAACCCCATGCCAATCACTCAGCACCCCGTCCTATTCAGGATGCCGGGTCAACCCTTGGGTTCTGGGGGTTTAGGGTTTCATTACCTGGAAGACCTTAGTAAGCAAGGCTAGAAGGACCTTACTTGGGGATATGAGTTACCCTAAACCCTAACCCCTAAACCCTAAACCCCTAAAGTACTTCTAGGTATAGCTACTTCATTGAATGACACCAGTTACTAAGTCCCCTAATCTTCCACTTCCCGACCAAGTGCCTCAACCCTAAACCCCATCGAGGATGAAGGCCGCTAAACCCTAAGCTCTACTGAAGATGATTTAAAGCCCCTAAACCCTATAAGCTCTACCGAAGATGATTTAAAGCTCCTAAACCCTAAACTCTACTGAAGATGATTGAAAGCCCCTAAACCCTGGGCTCTACTGAAGATGATTTAAAGCCCCTAAACCCTAAACTCTACTGAAGATGGTTTAAAGCCCCTAAACCCGAAACCCTATATTCATGATGATTAAGGCCTCTATGTCGCTCGAACAGCATGCCAGGTTGGCATCCCTGTGCCGGGGCGTTCAAAAAGAAGCTCCTGGATGCTAAGGCAGCTTGCTCTTTGTCTTTTACCGAGGTTTTAGGGTCACTAGGGATCCTCTGATGAAGGAACTATGGCGTCTAAAGGCTTGTGGGGCTTAGGGAACTTAGGGAAATTGCGCTAGTTGCAGCTCCTCGTATTTTCCGGCCTCTGGGAGATAAACCCTGAACCCTATGAGCCCTAAACCCTATAAACTCTATAACCCCCTAAACCCTATAAGCCCTATAAAACCCTAAACCCTATAAAGCCAAAGCCGTGCTGAAGGTTTACCGCCGCTGGCTATGCACACGCCAGGCCCCGAAACGTGCCGTCCGAGGCGGCGGGGTCTCCGTTCTTTAGGATTTTTTAAGGGTTTATAGGACTCTTAGGGCTTATAGGGCATTATAGGGTTTATAGGGTTTAGGGCTTATAGGGTTTAGGGTTTATATGGCTTACAGGGTTTAGGGCTTAGGGTTTATATGGCTTATAGGGTTTTTAGGGTTTAGAGGGTTTCTAGGGTTTAGGTTCGTTAAGCTTTTGAATTTGGGCGTGCCAGGGTAGTGCTCTGAGGTGCTGCGATTTCCAACAAGCCATATAAACCGCCTGAATCGGTACCTCGCTAGTGAATACAAACAAGCTCCGACGCGCCACCGGGGCCCTGAACCGTAAACCCTAAAGCCTGAACCCCCTAAACGACTAACCGTGATCCGGGACACCTCTTCGCCGTGATGTAGAGCTGGCGTTGAAGCTGCCGGCTCTGTTCATCTCTGCCTCTCACGTAGTTGGATCCGTTTTTTTGCCCTCCAACGGCCACAGGGTTCCCAGAAGGATTCCGATTCCTATAAGGGCTGAACAGCATGTGTAAGAACTGACAAGGTTGAAGACCCCTCCACCCTGAAGTGAACCCTCAGGCCCTAAACCATAGCCTTTAAATCTGGAAGCCGGTAAACCCCAAACCGCAAATCCCAAACCCTAAACTCACTGGGACGACTTAGACCAGAAGGCGCGTGCCGAAAAAGCAAAAACCGATCCACATCTATCCACACAAGTTGCTCGTCACAAGGCGGGGTTCTCGCTACCGTCAGGGGCTTGTTCTTCCCTAAACCCTAAACCC
>CAJNJA010055864.1:0-24541 GCA_905231915.1 Symbiodinium necroappetens | reverse complement strand
CGCCAGCATCGCCAGCATCGCCAGCACCGCCACCGCCGTCGCCAGGACCAGGGCCAGCAATGACAACAACACCAGCACCCGAACCAGCACGAGCAGCAGCACCGGCAGCAACAACAACAACAACAGCAGCGGAAGCACAAATTTTGAGTGGTCACTTTGCGGAGAGGGAATCGAGGACATGGGTTCGCTTCCAGATAGTTCCGTATTGACATGTTGGACTAAGAAAATGGAGGATGAATGCTCCCAAGAACTTCCGAGCGAGCAGAGCTCTGAGTGTTGGTTTGGTTCCGCACGTTTGGGCTTCCAACTACTCCTCAGTTTTCCAAAATCCCCAGATCGCCGCTGGAGTTTCCTTTGCCACCCCGACTCAGCACTTGAAAGCTTTGTCAGGCTGCCGGGCTCGTTTGAGTGCCAGACGCGGTGCGATGCGCTCGTCACAAAAGATCGCACCGCTGCAGAGGAAGTGCGGGATGAGATTGTGGATTGCTCTGTCACGCTTCAGCACCCATGTGCCTGCGCGGCCACGAGAAGTCAAGGCTTGGCCAGGGGGCCGGCAAGGGACAGAGTGAAGTTCTGCGGTGACTCCCGAAATCTTCAGAAGTTTCCACGAAGCGACAAGGAAGGGCAGTGAATTCTGACAGTCGCAGTTTCTAGGGAAAGGTCCGCTGGCAGAGCTCGACACTGCAGTTTTCGGGTCGACGCAACGAAACAACATGAGAAGCTTTGCTGCAAGCAGCGTGGTTTCCGGTGCTGGATGGATGGTGCGAGTGTGAACCGCAGCGCCTGCGCCAGTCTCAGGTGAACTGCGAGAGAAGGAGAAGGCCAAAAAGCCCCGAAGGCGGCATTCCGGAAGCCTAGGAACTCGGTGGCGCCTGAAATAAACCGCTCGCAGTTCCAACTCGGTCTCTTTTGACAATTAGCCTAGCGTCTTGCAGCTCCGCTCAGCAAAAGCACTCCTGCGATACGGCTGTACTCATTCTTTGCATGTTGCCTGCATGGTGAAATAGAGAGGTTCTACGCTGCCGTTTCGGTACTAGTAGCTGCAGTATTGTGTTTTTCGCACTGCATTTCCTGGTTCAGGCGCGGTGGGGCAAGTGCCAATGTGGAGAAAGGCATCTTTAAGCCGGAATCTTTGATGCGGTTGCCTTCAATTTCGGGTATACTCACCCCAGAGTCGAAGGCTCCAACAGACCACTTTAATCCACTTTGCTCACGAGAGAAGTCGATGCGTCTTCGATTTTGCCGTGGTAGATGAGTGAGGTTGCTCAAGTTTTCTCACCCTGCGCGGGATGTTGAGGACTAGAACGGCAATTGCCTGCACTGAATCTAACTCAAGCCGAAATCAGCCAAGGCCGTATCACTCCGTCAGCGTGCCCAAACATGTCCGGAGCCTACGTAGAACTTTTCGGCGGAGGACTGAGGGACGACACAGAATGACAATTGTAGCTCCTTAAGCCACATGAATGTAATCGACACAGGCAGATCTTCTGCACCATTTTCAAGCCGACAGGCCTGGCTTGTCTCTTGACCTAGCGGAAACCTCCTGCGACTTGGGCCACAGTCGTTGTGATTGAAGCGATACTTTCCATGTGACATCTCTTGCAGAATGTATCTGAGAGACGGACCAAGGTGCCTTGATAAATCATGTGTGCACAGGCCCAAAACGACAGTCATGCTGCGGTCAGTTTCTCAGGTTTAAAATCATAGACAAGGATGGATGACTTGGATCTGTCGATGCAAGGAACATTCCGAACCGGTACTCTCAGGCTGGAGCGTGCCGCTGCACAAGTACACCTTATCGAAGCCAGCATTGAGTCACGTCACACGCGGCTGGAAGGCAAGCCTTCTGCAAGAAATCGACCTGGCCGGGTATCGTGGCGAGCTCCCAAGCCAAGCAGCTCGAACTCGTTGCCCAAACGCACGCGGACCTGAGCATCCATCCTATGCCAAGCTGTGGTCCATGGTCCACTTAATCCTAGGTAACCATATTCATATCATCAGGACCTGTACTTTGGCCTATAGATCTCCAGGCTCAATTCCATTCAAAAACCTTGCTTTGCGGCCGGTGCGCGGCAAGTACATTGTAGGCTCTCTCTCTCTCTCTCTCGCAGTCTCCCTCTCTCTCTCTCTCTCTCTATATATATATATGTATTTATGTATGTACACATACTTATACTGTGTCAACAGCTTGGGCGTCTGGGCTTGGCACCGTTCCGTGTTCAGCTGCAGGACCCCTGCAGGCACACAAGAGTGATAAACCCGCCTTTCCTTTCTGACGCATAGCGTCATGCGGTAGACTGCATTGTCGCAGAGCCGTACGCCCCTGCACTTTGTGTTGGGTTTCTTGCTCGAAGGGACGCACATGCTCACGCCCGCCCGCGCGCGCAGGGACGCATACACGCAGCCACACACGGACACACGGACACACGGACACACGGACAGACAGACAGACAGACAGACAGACAGACAGACAGAGACAGACAGACAGACAGACAGACAGACAGACAGAGAGACAGACAGACAGAGACAGACAGACAGACAGACAGACAGACAGACAGACAGACAGACAGACAGACAGACAGACAGACAGACAGACACACACACACACACAACCACTGTCACAATCTCGTAAGCACAATTGAGAGCGTCCCATTGGTATACCGCTATGGCACCAGCAGGTACCTACGACTTCTTCTACTTGCCCATGGACACTCAGAACAGGAATTTGCTGGCGCGATTTCCGGTGGAAGCCGGTTTGTGGTCACTTGTGAGGACAAACGTCGGATATGCCTTCATCAACTTTCTCACATCGCCCGCCCTGGGCCCATTCGCCGTCCTGGTTTCATATCACACTGCACGGCAGTATCAGCTCGCTTGGTTGTTGGGCATACAGTCCTGCATCAGCATCACCTCTCTCAATGGCGATCTCTAGCTGACATTTCAGCTTGAGGAGGCTGACTGCTGGATCTGAGGACCTGGAGCGATTCATGGTGGAATTCGCCGGCTACCTGTTCCAGAACCACTCAAGCTGGCTTCCCAACCGCTGTTCGGATACTGTGTGCCTGATGTAGTTTTCTCGTTGCGTTCGAGCGTCAATGCGAGGTCAAAAGGTGGCCAGAGTCTCTTTGGCTCACATTCAAGGCTTTATCGAGAACATACGACATTGCTCAAACCGTTCCACACTCAGCTCTGATCCCGACACATCCAAGATACAACCCCGAGAGTAGTTGCAAAGTCTTGCAAAGGTGCTGTGTCTCAATCGCGAAACAGCCAGTACAGGCACAACGGGCAGACAGGATGTCATTCAGCACGTGCCGGCCAGCCCTCCATTGCACAGTGCGCAGCAGCCAGACTCTCTTGGCGAGGCCCATCGTGATTCACCAGGGCGTTCGAATGGACATTTCGGAGGTGCATCCGCACATGCAGCGTTGACGTGTGAGTAATCACCTGCGATGGCTTCTGTCTTGGACTTTTAGGTGCGGAGTTCGCGTAGCGTACGCATGCCGTGTCCGCACAAGTGCTACAACCCTTCCCTGCTCTGAACTCTGAAAATAACACTTCACCTCACGACGCTGCCCCGTGGCCAAAATCAGGGCTAGAGTTTGGGCTGTCCTACTAGCACTTCTGTCCGACAAGGAGTTCTCATGATGCGCGTCGGTTGGGAGCACACCTCGCTGTCAAGCCAGAAATTGAGACAGGGTCCTGCCAACAGCGACCGTTTGCAATGAATGCTGGGGTTTCACGAGTCGACGAACTTCCTTCAAGCGAGGTTGCAATGTAGGGCTCAGATGCACAGGACTCACATAAGAGGCCCGTCACAATACACCCTTGAAAGCAAGCTACTTCAGTTTACCCTTGTCTGGCCGACATCGAGATGAGCCGGAGCTCAGCGCCCGAACAGACCTCACATCAGGAAGCCATTCTACTGTATGTAACGAGCACAATTGTTTAAAGAAGAAAGACGGCGGTTGCGCCGTGGCCTTGCCTTGCTGCAGGCCTACGATTTGTTGTGTTCCGTTCAAGCCGGACAGCCGGGGGCTGAAGCTGCTGCTTTGCTTCGTCTGGCGTGAAGTCTCCCTGCAAATCTGAGCCTCGAACTAAGGTCATCCCAGGCACACAGCCTAGCGTTGCCTTGGCACATGAGCTCAGAATCTCCTGAGCCGACAACAAGTGCTGAGGACGATTCTGCGAAGGTGCCTCTACCCCCAGGTGGCAGCCTGAGCTGTGAAGGGTATGATTTCAATGCCCATTCGTCCCGAGAACCCGTCCCAGAACGCAACCTTGGTTTGTATGGATGCTGGCTAGGAAGTCTGGCAGTTGCTGAACCACCGGGCCTTTCGCCTCTCGGCCTGGTGAAAAGCAGAGACGTCCGATGTTCCTTTCCTGTCCACCTCAAGCTTCGCCTAGGGCCTAGCCAAAAATTCTTGGAAAGACGCAGCTGCAGGGAACCCCTGCCGAGCTCTAGCGCCGGTGTTTGTTGAGTCGTGCTCTAAGGGAGAATCTGCCATCGATCTTGCCACACCTGGCATCTGGGCCCAGCACCAGTGAGGAGAGCAGTTGGAGGTGTGCCACAATGTTTATTTTAAAATTGCCCTATTGCCAGGACTACGCGGAGCGCTACTCTGAGGCCAAGAAAGGCTGACTCAGTGTGAAGAGTTGAAGCTGAGTTGCAGATGCAGATTGCAGTCGCTAAATTGAGACGTTCAAGGAGACCACAGTCTTCCGATACTCTTGGCCTCTTTGTCGCAGGATTCGAGGAGGCTGTGTCTATGCTCCTCAGGCTGGGTGATGCTGCACGGCTACGGCCGGTCCCGCTGCCTGCTCTGATAAACATCAGCTTCCACCGAGACTGGTCCCAGACTGCGTCATACACCTGGCTAGGTCTTCCTGTTCTGGACGCGAGGCAGAGGCGAGAGATGGTCGCAGCACAGCGCAGGATCAGTTAACATGCAGCTTGCGCTAAGGCACTCGAACGACCAGAGCTGCGCGCGACTCAGCCCAGAGTCTGGCAGCGGGCAATGAGAGCCCTTCTTCGGGCTTTGACCTGCTCGAAAGCGCTGGTTCTCATCAGGGTTCTCATTATAGACCCTACAAAGTTGCTAGTCAGTGTCCTGCATTGGTAAGCCAGTCTTCCTGACATGTACACTCTCTTTGTCTGTCAGGGAAACCGAAGTAGATGGCGGTGCTTTATATCGGAAGGTCGTGATGCACAGCTCATGCTAGTCACGAGGCAGGCATTAGCTGGGCCATGCATGCACCCAAGAACTCCCCCCAGTAACAGCCAACTGCAGTGTGCACACTCGGCCAAGCAACCTTCTTGGGCGACAACAGCAAAACTGCTTCCGTGCCAAGTCGAATCAGCACGACACCGATCCCTTTGTGCCTGAACCGGATGAGGGCCCCTCATCAGGTTCAAGCACCATGATCAGGGTTGAGGAAGACGGGGAAGTCTGCTGCGCGGAGGAGTCAACGATAGCTTTGACACGGACCCCTGGTCCAGCTTGAAGAAGAATCAACAGCGGTTGCACCCTCAAGCAGTAGCCAGCCTCGAGGCTTCAGGCACTGCGGTTGGATCCCCGACAAACTTCGGCCTGCCCTGCACCATGACTCTTCCTTGCGCCATATGCTATCCATGTGCAAGCTCCCAACTCATGTTTCCGAGGGAAGACGACGAACGCACGGAAGGATCTCACAGTCAGCCAGGCATGATGGGTCTGAGTGTGGCGGATTCATGCCAATTTTTTGGTAAGAGCACAAAGCCAAATGTCAAAGACGAAGGCACTGCACGAAGGGATCATTTGTGTGCAGGCTCACCCCGGCGCATTTTTCAGGGCCTTGGGCTTATCAGCGCGGCAAACTGCGCAAGGTTTGGAAGCCGATGCACATGGTTTGTCATGACAGGGTCAAAGCATGTCGGGATGTGGAGAAAGACCAAGGTGTGCCTGGCGCAAAGAACATCCCAGTGCCGTTCTTCCTCGAGAGCCCTCAAGGCAATTGCCGTTTGCCTTTGCTTTGAAGGTGCAGAGAGAGTATTGCAGAAAGCCCAGGCGGAGCCGAAGCCAGCGATTTGGCAACACCTCGTACAAACAGGACTGCAGACATTGCAGACCCAGGGCTTCCTGCTTGGCAGTTTCGAGAGTCATGCGCGCTGTCCTTATCGAACCAGCTTGTCGAATGACGGTCCAGCTAGCCGCCAGATTGTCCCAGGGCACGGAGCAGACTTGTTCATCTCCCATGCAGGACTCTGTTCGTCCACGGGCGATTCTCGGCTTGAGTGGGGTGAGTGCATGGACCACAGGTCCCATTTTGCAGGGCCACTGTGCCATGTCGTGTCGTGTACATGGTCGCCCTGCTGGACTGGTCGAGCTGTTGGCCTTCGACCTCCAGCAACTCTTGGCGCAAGGGCCTACGGCGGTCTTAGAACCCCAAAATCACGACCGGGAACCTTTGTTACGCAACTTGGACCTGCAGGAATGGTCGCAGGAATGGTCAGCGGGGGTCACAGCCGGTCGCAGCAAGTAACGAGCTGAAGACCAGCCGGTGCCCTTGCGCAAGTCATACCGAATCCGAGTCCGAAATTTGCATCGATCGGAGTCCGCCTCTTGGAGAGAGTGATCGTGCCGCAGCACTGCAAGTATTTACCGTATAACAGCAAAGGACCTTGTCAAGAGCGTATCCTAGCAGGGAGCAGTGTGCGCTTCTCACTCTTTCATCTCTCATCGTTCTTGAGGGGAAGCTGGCTTGCGGCTCCTCATCGCACGATCCCGAAGCGTTTTCCGACGAAGTTGCGAAGGTAGGTCCTGGTAGGTCTGGTAGATTTTGGTAGATGCACAAAGTTCTCGGACGGATGGGAGGGGGATTGTTGCACAGGGGCTGAGTAAGGGCTCAGCAGCCAGTAGTGCCGGCTGAGTGAAGTAGCACCTTAGAAGCACCACGTACATTCGACGTAAGTTTCTGAGTCGTCTGCCTATGTGCTGGAACGTGTTTATACACCATTACTTGCTGCATCTGGTCACACTCTAGTCTTTTGCGCTCCTTTTCATCAGAAGTGCAGCTCCTGGCCTACTTCGTCGGACGACTCGGGATATGTTTACATCTCCGTGCTGAAACGGCAGTTTCAATTGCCGAAGGAGGCGGTGCCAGGCATGGGAGGCTATGAAGGCTTTCCTTGTGGAGCCTCTAATCTCCTACGCTGGGTGCTCAAATCCAGGATGCCTCTGCGAGGCCTTGTGATTTCCACGACTCGCTGCACGATGTCCCAAGCACCACGACAGGGCGAATAGGGTTGTAAATCATTGTAAGGGACGAGACGCGCTAGTCGGCCACTTTGTACAAGGGCATGGCTGAGCGGTGAGTCAAACAACTCGTTTGTACTGGAGTACACATTCAGAACATACTGTAGGGACGACGTTTTTGCCAGTCACCCTCATAGTTGACAAACTGAGCTGGACCCTAGACTAGGCAACTCATGTTGTGAGACTTGGAACTGGTGCATAGATTCTGCATAGATAGTGAAGCAATACGTGCAGCGAGTACTTTGGGCTAGTCCCTCTGTGACTGCTCGTGGTTTTTGTTTGCTAGTGCCTCGTCTTCGACATACCGTCGCATATACTCAAAATGCTGTACATCGGTCTGCGGCTGGGCTGCGCCTTGCTGGCTCAGGTTCGGAGACCGATCAAGCATTGCGGGGTTTCAGTTGGATCGCATCCCGCACCATCTTCCTTGCAGCGTGCAGAACGTGCCGCTGTACTTCTTCCACATCAGATCCAACCTTTTTGCCGAAGCGAAGTGTACTGAGAAATCTGATATTGCGCAACTTTCCGCTTCCACGGGCGTTCGACATGACCAGCACTGGACATGTTCACAGGCCTCTCTCTTTACTTGAGCAACAGTGTCTGTGGAAGTGCTTGGAGGGATAGGACAGGCCATGGCCCCATGCCTTACAGCCGAGAGTCGCACAGTCTCGCTTTGAAGGTGAACTGAAGCTGTGATTTGAAACACAAATAGCATTGCATGGCCGCTGGCGAAGCTGTGCTCTGCAGACTCGGTCGGCATTGGTGCCGCTGCGCGTTACCAGTAACAGGCAAAACGCAAAGACGCGTGCCTACCGGCTTGCCACGCCTCTGACCGACGGGGCTGGGGGCTGTTTGCATGTGATTCCTCTTGAGGACACTGAAAGGAAACCCGTTTCTGTGTCGGCCTTGTGTGTTCCATGCTACTGGAGATGATATGAGAGACACTGCTAGGCCGCTAGCAGCAATCTGAGGAGTCCTCCTTGGTATGCGCCGTGTTCTGTTCAGCAGTGTACACGCAGGGAGTGTAGGCCTGGTGACACATCGGAGTGTTGCGTGCGCCGACTCAGACAGAGAACTCAGAAGCTATGCAACATTGTGCCGATGCTTGCTGCGGATTGCACAACTTGGGTGCGAGAAACGAAATCAAGACTCCTTGGCTCTACATCGGATGCCACGGACTGTTTTTGGAAAGTTTGATTTGGGATTGTTGCTGGCATGTTTCGAACGCAGCACAGTGCAGCGATGCCGAACTCATCTCCAGTGTCACCACAGCATGCACCCGCTGTGTGGTATCAGAGCGTGAGCCATGGAAATTCCTTTATTCGACGATGGCCCAGCAGATGCATCGATCACCTGGGTCTTTGCCTCAGGAATTGCACAGAATTTAAAGGTGTCATGACCTTTGTTGCATTTACCTGTATTGGTCTGTCTCTTGCGCCCGCGAAACGAAATTCGGCTTCTACCTTCAAGACTTGATATTAGGGGGTTGATCTCGAAGCCCGCGATGCGCTCGGTTGGGCTCTGAAGCAGTTCGAGGCATTTAAGCTGCTGGGCCGGTCAGCTTTGAGGTTTGCTGCCTGACTTGCTGTTCACCTATCTAGCCTCTGAAGGTTTTTACCCGGTTGCTTGGCTTCAGACTTTCAAGGCTGTGGGTCACAAATGATGCAATGTTGGTGCATGGAGAGTGAGAGTTTTGTGTGCATGCTCGAAATGTTGTACACAGGCTCTCCACAGATAGTGACAACAAGCGATTGTCTTCCGAACCAAAGTTCCTGGCTTCAATGGCTACTGTCGCCTTAGTCGCGGGTACATTGTCCCAGCCTTGGTCTAGCATCAATGCGAACGTTTCGACGCATCACGGCGACTTGCTGAGGGCCAGACTGCAGAGACCATCACAATGTCGGTGCTCTGGCATCAATGTCCACCACTGTCCACGGCATGTCTTTCTTTATTATTTTGTGTGTGTGTGTGTGTGCGCGGCGGCCTTTTCGATCAGGTGACTCTGCCGCCGTCATCAAGGACAGCCGGTAATCGCTGTCTTTCACCTTTGAAATCACCTGAGTCCCAGCTTCGAAACTGCGCCCCGGTGCGGCTGCTGGATGGGAAGGCCGCGCGTGAGTTTCAAACCGCGGCGCTTGGTCATTGCTACGACATTGGCAGCTGCTGCGATCTCAGCTTGGGAGCTCTGCGGTTGAATCACGACACCTTGTCGCAGTTCTTCGTCGTAGTTCATCAAGGTTTCCAGTCAGATCGCTATGGAACATGGACTGGGATCAAGGGCGAAGAACACTGGAACTCGAGCTCGAACTGCCACCCAGAGGTTGCACAGGGGTCGACCCACAAGTCCACGAGCACACGAGCACGCTGCTACAATGGTCAACAGGCATAGTTGACAAGAGCCATAGCTTTCATTTTCCTCCCCGACCTTATGATTCGATGCTTTTGGCACAAAGATATGAAAGCTCTGCCTGTTTTCATCGCTGTTTGGCATGTCTGGGGCAGGCCGACAGCGAGGCCGCAGCCGCCGAGGAGGAAATGCTTCTGGACTGCGAGCTTTCTGGCGAGGTGTGTACGCAGGAGCTAAGCCAGCTAAGCGAAGACTCAGTTGCTTGCTGCTGTTTGTTACTAGTGTGGAATGTGATGTCGCCTGAGTCTGCGATGGGTGTAGCTGCTTGTATGTAGCTTTTCAATTTTGGAAAGCACTTGCGGCAGTCCAACTGTTTCTCAGGATTGCCAAGAAGTCTTTCAGGTGTGCAGGGCACAAGTACCTCCCAACAGCGGTGTTGCCAGCGATCGGATGCTGACGCAAACAGTTGCAAACCTACCTTCTGCTATCTTCTACTGGGGCAAGGCCCGCAGTCAGCAGCAGTGGGGGCAAGTCAGGAATGGTGGTTCACGGAAGCTGTTATTCATCACGTCGGAAGGAGAGCTGGTGGAGCTTCAGCGATGGGGTCCTGGTCCTTGAGCTCATGAAAAGACCGTGCGAAGGCAGATAGCTGGCTTCAGTGATGCTTCGGCCCCAGCGGAGTCGCGAATCCATGCTTCCAGGTGAGATGCCGAGCTCCCTGCTATGTTCTTTCCCGTACTGTGGCCGTCCCTGTGCGCCGGAAACTCGCATATTGACATGACAGGTGGTGGCCGTCAGCAGTGCCCGGTGGGAAGCAAGGACCTCCAAGAGAGGTTCCTCGACGGTACCCGATATAGAGATTGGAGAGGCGTCCGATCGACAGATAACAGCACAAATCGACACGGCATGTGTGCCCCATTTCACTCGGCTCCTGACTGGCATGACAGCAAATCCAGACTCAGAGCACTGCTCAATGACCAGCTAAGGCTGCACGGCCAGATCTGCAGAGACTAGATGCAAAAATCGGAGAGCCTGCCTGGCAGTTTTGGCTGTTTCGTCTGTGGTCTTCTGGTGAGTCCAAGCATCCATCCAGCCAGGCAAGTTGTGAAGCCTGGACAGTTCGAAGGCAAAAGCAGCTTTCGATGGTAACCAAGCAAAAGGCTGGCAAAGCCCGGCCGGAGATGGCCTGCGGATCGCCCAACGAAAAAAGAACATGGCGTCATGCCGTCAGGCACGATTGCAGCTCTACTGAGACTTAAGTGCAACAATGATTGACTGATGCTTCCGACTGGTCGTCCTGCCCAATGCAGTTTACTCGGGTCCGTGGGGGAATCCGAGTGTCCTCTGGAAGCCGATGTGGGCAGCCCATGGCGCAGGAGATGTTCAGATGGGACTGTCAGATTCTGGCCACGTTTTTCCATTGCAGGAGACGCCATGGTCCAAGATGCTGGGCTCCGGACAGGCCGACTCCGGAACATCAACGGTCGGACACTCTTCGAGGGCCAGCCTGCAGCGTGCTCCGCGTGCTCCATGCCTGGCCTCCTATTCTTGTTTTTTCTCTTCAGCACGATCAAGTCTCACTGAGACGTTCCGGCATGAGGTCACTGTCCATTCTGCTGACCGCGGCGGAGTCTTTCACTTCTCTCCTTCCCTTGTTGAGTTGTGTTCCGTCCGCGTGCAGGCTTCCTAAGGTTTACATCTGTCTCTCACTTTCAGGTACAAGCTCTTTAACATCAGCCTCTGCTGCTGCATAGCCTTCACGATGAGTGCAAAAACGAAGACGAAGAATTGTGCGTGACTTTGGTGGTCACCAAGCTTTCTTCACTCCCTTTCCACCTTTCCTCACAAGTTGACAAGCTTCGCCTCTTTGTTGTACTATTTGTCTTGTCTTGATTCCTTCCATGCCCTGCCTGTCTACATTTGGACATGTATATCTCCTTCCAGTGGCAGACCATGTGTGGGCGCTTCTCCGCCGAGCTTCTCACCTACAGGTTTGACTTTCCCAGTTCTTTAAAGGCAGTGTGACTTGGCAATCAGATGTCAGGCCGGGAAAAATCCCAAGCAAGACCCAGGATGAGAGCCAAACGGCCGTAGTTTCAAGTTTCAACTGTGGGCAGGTGCATGTCAGGATGTAGTGCAATGGTTGGGTCATGATTGGAGAAAGTGGATGGGCACCAATGGCTCTTCGCCCTACGTGCTGTGTACTTCCGGAGATTCGCTTCCAGATGCAGCATTATTGGAGAGCGAAACATCCCTATGCAATACGCTTGAAGATGATGAACATGTGTAAGCATGCGGTCTTGAGAGTTGGTGAGAGAGGAGACCAGCAAGCCTGCATGCTTCAGAGGTTTGTGGAGAGTAGCTGCCAAGCTCGTGCAGAAAGATGGCGCCAGAGTTCTTCAAAGCTTACTTTGACAGCAGATGGTGCAATAATTGAGTCCGGGGTGGAGATTTGTCTGCAAAGACAGGCGCGATCTTGGGTCCTGGTCGTGGTGGGTGTGCTCATCTTGCTCAGGCCTGCCCGCTCAGAACTGTTGCACAGCAAAAGACTCTTCTGATGCGATATAAAGTGTGCTTGTGGTCCTCCAGTCATTAGCTGCATGTCGTGGGCTTGTGCTGAACTGACTAGTTTAAATACATGTCGAAACGGAAGGGGCGGCGTGCATCAGTAAAACTCCAAGTTAGACTAAAGCTGCTTTCTCTCGGCTCGGGGGGTGTGATTCATGTGTAGATGCGAACTGACAGGCTAGCTACCTGCACCACCATAGCTTCGGGCGCGAGTCATCCACGTACAACTAAAACTGAGGGTCAGGCCTCAATGCTCACGTGAGCAAGCTGCAGACGCACAGCCCTAACTGCCGGATGCGAGCTCGGGAAAACTGTGTCCAGAGCCTGCGTGGTCTTCCGAATCTGTCATGCTCCTTTCGGGTTTCTGTCCCGAAGGCTTCGCTTGATTCTGCTGGCTGCAGCTTTGCCACTGGTGGCATACTGGCTGGAGGCTCGCGTGGAGGATCCTCTTTCGCTTTCCAGTCACCACGCAACGGCCAGGTGAGCTCGCCAAAGGCTGAGGCAGCACGACCAGAGACAGGATGGATCGAATGGCTAAAGCTGTGTTGAGCTTGGAGGAGGAAGCTGCTGAAGAGGACGCCGAGCTCGACGAGTCGGATGAGCAGCTTCATCTTCAGCATCCTGCAAATCAGCTTTTGCTCACCACTGTCAGAGGCTGGGGACCTCTGACTACAGCTTAGGTTAGAACAGGAAGACGAGAACAAGGAGGCCAGGCTACGATTCGAGAGCATGACGCATAGATTTCATGGACAGAGTTCAAGTGATGCAGGATGCCGCAGAAATCTATGACCACGATTTCTGGGCAGAAAAAGTGCAGCCAGAAACCCGGCATGAAGCCATAGTGCACAGCACACTACTGGAGGCATAAAGCAGGCGTTGCTGTTGCTTCCTTTGCCAGAAGAAAGTCTTCACTTGGCTTACTTACTAAGAGAGAAAAAGTGAAATTGTCCCCTGCGGAGTGGGACGGATTGATGCAAGATGCATGGTTGCAGCTTCCAGCGAGCCTGCTTTTGAAACCTATACTCTGCATGAGCAACACCGCAGTCCACCGCAGATGAGGGCATGCTGTGGGCTCTAATCCCACGCTGTTCGTGCGAGCTGCGCTGAGGTCCGACAGCAGAGTGCGGACCTTGGAGCAAAACAAGACCCTGTGTTTCTGCTTGGCCGATGTCAAATACATATTGGCCAGGCACTGGCTGTAGGTTTGTGTTAAGTCAGGGATGTTTAGGTTGGTTGAGGTGAGAGAGTGTGCATCAACAGGAAGGCCAGCCCGAGCTGCATCCCAATCTCAGAGCTATGGTTACAGGGGAATTCTCCAAAATCCGAAGATTTCATAGAACAAGGTCGTCGTGAAAGTTGTGGAGTGCTGACAACAGTCTAGAGCCTAGGATCATTGTTTGGCCTCCTGTGCAGCAAATGGCGCACTCGGAACATGCGAGTCAAAGCTTGGCTTGGGAGATCGAAGCACGGCGTTTTGGCAAGATTGAGCTCAGAGACCCTCAGAGGGTCAGAGGGTTAAGGGCACTAACTCTGGTTTGGGGCAGAGCACAAAACCGTCCGCCCACGCAACGATTCGGCGTCTCCCGACGAATCCAAGTATTGATTCCAGCCCAGCCAAACATTCACAAGCCAGCCGGCACTATTGCTGACACGTGCTTCTCCTTTCATGCTTTCCTCATGTTCCTCCTTCCTTCATTAAAGGCCTTACCTGACTTCCTTCCTTCCCCTTCCTGACAAAGGACTTGGGCTTCTCCTGGGAAGGCCGTGCGAGCTACCGTGCCTTCGGTGGCGCGAAGTCAGCAAATGTGTGGAGGTCGAGACGAGTTGGACGACCTGCTGGACCGGGACCTGGACTCCCACCGCAAAGGCAGCCGAAAGCATCTCTGGTGGACGCAAGTTGGCCAAGCTACCCAAGCTGCGCTTGCGTCTCGTGTTGCCGACGAGCCGTTTACAGATGGTTCTCACATGGAGGAAGGTCAGTTGTGTAGTCTTGCTTGCAGTCTCACATGCAACACTGTATGCCAATAGCTGTGAGACAAGCCTAACAGGTCTGACGCAAAGATAGAGGAAAGCACTGCAGATTCGTACATTCGGTCTGCATGCGTATATGAGCTTGAGATGTAGCACATCTTTATGCCGATTGCATGGAGGCCGGAATCTTGTCTTCGTGCATCAGGGTAGTCGGCGGTCTGGCCAGGCAACACACTTTTTCAGGCGGTTTGCCGAAGAATGAACTCGTGACATTCACTGCTCCCTCGATTCTCGTCTGGCTCTCTTCCTCGCTGTTTAGTCACGCGAGTCACCTCTTCCAAGTAGGAGGCTGCAGAAAAGCATTCATGACAATACAAACTGGCGTCAAGGCATCAGCCTCAAATTTCTACCAGCTGGGACTGGGCCATCTCCACGGCCGGTCCCTCGCAGCGCTGTCACACAAGGTGGTTTCGAAGTTTCACTCCGGACTTCGTATCGGCTCCCTGTCGCCGCCAGCTGCGCTGAGGCGGTGATGTGCGTGCCGCGTATGAGGTTCCTGCACTACGTGTCAGACACCGTGTCAGACTGTCAGATTTCTTTGAGAGATGCGGGACAGGATTTTCGGGAAGCTGCGCGGATAGATCCCACCGATTTCGAAATTTGGCAGAAGTACGAAGAGACGTACAGGCAGGGGCACCACCAGAATGGGGTCCGATCATGCATGTGGACAGCTTTTGCAGGCAAGTTGAGGGTGACATTGCAGAGCAGCCCGGAACTTAGCCAGTGTTCTGACTCTAAGGTCGCTAGACTCCGCTAGACCATGACAAACCCCAGGCACCGGGAGCACAACGTCGACCGCACTGTGCGATCCTTGCGCGCACCTCCAGAGCGCCAGGCAGCACGCAACAGTTGATGGGCGGATTCCGGATGGATATGTGCTGCGTCACGTTGGGTCAGTTGACAGGGACACTGGTCACGGCCCCAGCGTCACCATAACGAACGATCGCCTACCAACGTTGAGATGAAAGCTTGTCCGTCTGTCGCTTCAAAACCTAGCGAAGGAGTTGTTCGGTTGGCGATGGCCCGTATAAAATCATGTGCAGTGCGCAGTGGAGCGGGATGCTGGTTCATGGCAAGTGAGGTTGATGTCTCTTCGTCACCTCTGGTCGATCGGGTGGGTCCGTGGGGTTTGCGAAATGAAGATGCCAAGCCACTGGCAACGTGGCCCCACTCGGACACCAGACACCAAGCGGGAGCCCGAGCCACTCATGCTCCACCTCCCTATGGCCATGCCTAGCTTTCTTTGCAGAGCTTTTGAGATGACTTCTCTAATCTCCCCTAGCAGCTCCTCCGTAACTACATGCAAAAGGAGGACGGCGGTCAGTGTCCATGAATGTCGATTTTTTCCATCTCCAGCTTTTGCCACTTTGCGCTTAGGCTTAGGCAGGAATTTCTGGGCTTGGCTAGACAGACCTGCACCACAGCCCTGGAGGTCAAAGCACCGCGCCACTTCACCTTAAAGGCCAGCGGCAACAGTCGGGACGAATTAACACCCATGGGAATGTAATTAGGGTCGGAGAAGATAGCTTGGAAAATTCTGCACGAGTCATGGAATCGGAGCTTGCGCGGCAGGTCAGCAGGACCTTCTCAGCCTTAGAAGCTGCCGGTGAGGATGTGGACGAGGCTTCGCATGCATTCAGAAGTCGAAGATCAAGTGCAGCTCCTGGTTTCAGGAGAATGCCCGTGCAGTGTTTCTTCGCGGTGGCCGAAAGCCTAGAGAAACCGAGACAGAGTGAGAGAGCTGAAAGATGCGCGACACTCTGTAGCAGTCGGCCGAAAGCACATGCCGATAGTACCACCCCTCATCCCGGACTTTCACTCCGACTCCCTCCGAAAAGGTCCGCAAGAAGCGGGCTAAATGCCCGACGGGCTTGTATGCCCGGGAGAAGAGGAGTTTAGCAGGAGCTGAACGAAGCTTCCCCTTGTCTGTGCTGAAGAAGAGTTTCGCGGGGTCTGGGGCCTTTGTAGTGTGCTCGGAAGCTGGAGCATACCGGTACTCTTTGCCACGCAGGGACTCGAGACCTTTTTGGGGCTGTTTGGGGTATGTAGTGTGGTATGTGGTATGTGCCTTTGCACCCTAGCACTATAGCGCACTGCCCTTCGGTCTAGTCCTTCCAACAGCCTCCTCGTATCTAGGACGTCTTCCTGCAGAACCTCTTCAGATGGAACAGGCCCCCCAAAAAAGGGAGAGAGAGAGCCTAACCCCATGCAAAGCGAAGCAAAGTTACTTGCTGTTATGAGGGTAAACCTGGGCTGAGGCCCCTTCACTTCCTTCTGTGTACATCCAAGCCCCATGGCCTGAGGCTACGGCAGTAGCTCGTGCACCCAACAGCAAGAAAGGGAGAGAGGAGAGAGAAAAGATAGCATAGGGGGTACCAACGCGGGACAATGTCGCAGTGGGAGGAAGTGTGCTGGAAGCTCAGACCAGGCCGAATCCGCTCGCTGTGGCGCTGCTTTGGGGGGAGTGTGGGGGAGTCGTTCAGCAGACCCTCCTCCACGATGACGCCAAAGCGAGGGCCTATGGAGACCTAGGAGATGCTCACTACCGCGGAGCGCAGCTCTCACTGGCACAGACTCCTAGTGGGGTTGACGACGCCGACACAGCCTTGACAAACATGAAGTACCTCCTCCACGATTTCCACAACCTCGAGCTCACCGACCTGCGAAGACGATAGGCGGTAATCACCACTTACGCAGCAGCTTTGGGGGCGATGGAAACCCTGGTAATCCATTGTAGGCAAACCACCATACGTTGGGGAGGTTCATGGACGTCATCGGCTTAGCTGGAGGGGGGCATGAACGAAGACTACGACCGCAGAGAGGCTACCCGAACGCCCCAAGTCAGTGCTCCTCCCACAGGCACTCCACGGTCTCTCGGGGTAGTCGCCCACGTCGGCACTCCACCGCATGTTGTGGGGGCCAACAGAGATGAGTGCCCAACTCTGCGATGAACAAGTTGATACAAGGGGACGTCATCGGGGTCTACATCCAGCAGGACGACCTAGTGAAGGGGCAGCCACTGGAGCCACGTCAGCCGAAGCCCCACCTGATGCGGAGAGTGCCAGTGAGGGCCGGGACCGTCACGAACTGCACACAGCTCCTTCGACAATGGCGGTCACGATTAACCATATAAACCGACCTTTGTTCGTGTTTCGTGTTAGGGGGCTGAGGGGATCCAGCGGGCTGAAGGCTGAGCTGCGCACCTGCCAGAGCCTGGACAGTAAGTTGAACTCTGTTGGTTTTCTGATCAGGCTTCGCTGTTGATGTTCTGGTGTTGCTTTTCCGAGGAAATTCTGGCTCTCTAGCAGTCGGGGAAGCCAAGATCAGGGTGCGGGTGGGCAGGAACGGGCAGTGTCGCGCAAGGTTTTGTTCGGTGTGAGTGGGGGGGAGGTCACGTGGGATTGAGTGCAGAAGGTTTTTTTCACCTTGAGTCGGAGGGAGAGGGGCTACTTTCAGGCAAACCGGAGACGGTCGACCGCACTCAGTGTAAGCTTTAGTTTAGGCACCTGCTTCTTCCCTGGAGCACTTTGCTGTCAACGTCGACGGTCACCCCAAAAGTAGTCCCTTCTGCGAGATGACATGAGTGAAACAGGGCGTGTTGCTGGATCATGGTTTAGAAGTGGTGTCTTCTGGGCGGGATCACACAGGCTCATTCAGGGGAACGCACTCACCACCCCGAAAAGGGGCCATCCTCGAACCGACGCGGACTGCAGGGGTGGGCCTTCGGGCCAGGGGGTAACTCCCCCAAACCCCTTCGGCCCTCGCAAGCAAGCAAGTGAGCAAACCAGAAAGAAAGTCGCCAGTTCACCTTCAGGTGGAGGCAGGTGAGGTGGGTCTCAGAGCAGTCCTGAAGAGGAGTTGAGAAACCCCGGAAGGGCACAGGGCAGGGCCAAGCTCCGGGCGGGTGTCGAGGCCCTCCCCCCTACACTTGCCGTTCTTTGGCAGCCTCGTGGTCCGGAAGAAGGGTGGACTGTGTTGGAGGGGCATGCTTGCTTCATGAGATGTTGTGCCGAGCCTTCATGGGTTTTCACTTCGACAGACCACTAATCTCGGCCGGCCTTCCGAATCTATGTTGCGCGAACAGCTTGCCCTGTCTCTGCTCCAAGGCAGCCTCTTCACGAGTCAGCAAGCCGACGTGGACGTCAAGGCTCGGGGATGTGGGTCATCGGAAGAGCCACAGATGCGCAGTCCTGGAAACTGCAGGATGAAAGCCTGGAGTCGGCAGCCTCAGCTCAACTTCTCAGTCTATAGAGTCTATACAGTCTAGTGCCGGGACGTGCCGGGGTATGCTCATGCACGCATCTGCCATTACCTCCCCAGGGCGGGGGTTTTGGGCAGGGAAGAGGAGAGAGCTAGGCAGCGATGTCCAAACGACAAGTCAAACAGGCAAGCCCGATGGAGGCTTATAGTTTCTCTGTTACTGTTACATTATGTGGCTTTTACCGGCAACGTGTGGAAGGCCGTGCCTGAACCTACAAGGACAAAAGGCGATTTCACCTGGACCTATTTAGATCTGCCATTCCAGTCCAATCCGAAGCTGAAGAAGGCAAGAGCATGGAGCAATTCTAGGGCACTCAGCGATTCCGAGGATGATAGCCACCAGCCCGCGACGATACTTCTTCATCTTGCTGGTGGCAGTCTTAGCGGGAACAGGAAAAATCGTGTCTGATGAAGTCTCTGTGTGAGAGTCAACACAGGCATCCCCCCTCATGCTAGATTGACCGTGCACACCAAAGTCTCTGCTTAGACCCGTGGAAAAGGCTTGCAGATATCAAATCCCCGAAGACATTTCATGGTCTGTCATGGCCGCAATGCTACGGACCTCGGTGACGGGATCGTGTTTTCTGAGCTATCGAAGGCGTGGTCCTTGACCGGGCTCCTCACCGTGTACCATTACCGCTCGTTGGAGGGAGCGAGGCGCGATCACTCCGCAACTTGAACAAGACTTGGAAAGTACATCAAGCGTCATGGAGAGCACCTGAAACCACTGAGGGTAGCTGTCACGAAGACCAACGAACCATTCCTTCTGCAGTCCGGCCCGCTTCTGCGGCTGCTCTGGCAGGAAGATGAATCCCTTGGAGGTGTTTGGATGGGTTGCTCTAGATGCCTCCTCAGCGCACTGAAGCACCACATGTTGCAAGGGAAGTGTCTGAACTGTCTCTGAGGTGCTTGTCATGCTGGTTTATGCCGTTTGGCGGCATCATCAAAGGCTCGCAGCCGTTGTGGCAAAGACTGCTAAGCCAACTCCAACGGGAAAGGGGACTACACCAGGCCGTTCCGTCTTCGAGCGTCGACTCCCCGATTGTTCAATCCTTGGCATTCCTGCTTGCATGCTTGCTTAGCAGAAAGGTCTGATGTCATCAAGATTCTGGCGGTGCTCGTCATTCTGATCTGCGCGTTGTATCACATTGCTCAGACTGCAGAGAAGCAAGCTCCACACGAGCACATGCCTGACCCATGAAAAAAGGGAGCTGAGGGCGATGCAGGCTTGTGAATGGGGTCTTGTCTTCATCTCTGAAAGTGTTCCAGGCTCTCATGAAGTCAAAGAGCACAAAGAGATGCTGGACTTCGACTTCGGTTTAGGTCGGGGGGACTTCGGCCAACGCAATGAAGAGTTTCTGAATTTGTAGAGGCATAGAGCATACGGGCAGGCGGAGACGCGAAGGACAGGGACAAGGGCTTCGGCGACTTTGGTCTAGGCACGCGCTGGCTGAATGAAGAAGCCTTCATTGCTGTGCTACATGGTTCCTCTTCACATCTACATCTACCGAGCGTCCGTGCGTGTGTAGAACACCAACGAAAGCTGCAGAAGCATGAGGCTGGCACGTATGATGATGTCTGTGTGGTTAGAAATGCTACGCAAAGCTCGCGAAGAGTGGCCCTCTGGTGGCTTGTTCCCCAGCTGTGCAGAACTGCTCCACCGGGGATGCAGAACTTCAGTTAGATAGAACGAACTCCGTGGTGCAGCATGCACGCTGCACAGCGACCATCGCAGCTGTGCTCCGCCGGGCAAGTCCAACGGAGCTCAGAAGCAAGAAAGATAGATGACCAGAGTGTACGGCTTCTCCGTGCTGGTACGGAATTATCAACCAAGAAGCATACCATGCCGGTGTTTCCTTGCAGCCCATTCATCCCTCGATCCATCCATGCTTGCTGTTCCAAATGCCATTTATCACATGGCTTTGGAATTAGGGTATCAGAGGCGTCAATCTTGGATGTCGTTACTCACTGTCAGGCTTTGAGAAGGATTTCGGCCACTCGGCACGTTGTGATGTGCGGACCCTATAGGGATTCGGAGAGTCGGAGCGGACCGAGGTTTGGACCGAGAGCCAGACTTTGACTTTGGCCCCAGCCTGGGCAACGGCCGCCCGTCCAAGAGCCGAAGCTGTGCCTCCGGCTGCCTGCTTCAAATTCTGAGGACATAAGGGAAAAGGCAAAGACAGAGATGGAAAGGATTCTCATAAAGGGAAATCCAAGGACCGCTGTCGCGTTTAGGGTCCGTTGTCTCTGGATGGACTTCAGTAATATGATTAGACCTGCAGGAGCACGGCTTTCCATCATGTCCCTCCTCTCGAAGAAAGCCCAGCGACAACTCACCACACGCCTCTGTGAGGAGCCTCGGGAAGCGGACCCAAAGCAGGCCGATTTGTGGCGTCATCACAAAGGCTTTTTGTGGACCGGGTGCTCCAGGTTTGCGAGATCCCGTGTCTCAGGTTTTCGTGGCAAACATCGGGGAAGCTCACGAGGAGAGAATGGACGCTGAGAATGGACGCTTGCGGCGGGGGACGGCGGGACTGCTTTGTTGCGGCAGGACGATCTCCGGAGCTTCTTCGAGGATGCCGGGGAGGTGCGAGCCGAGGGTTTATGCTTTATCTAAGGGGGCGATACTGCCATGTGATGACATCCACCACGTTTACAGCTGCAAGAACTTGATGAGAAGTATAGCAGAGATCGAGGTGAGAAGGTTTTGAAACGGTGGCATTTCACAACTTCTCGAACACCGCCGTCAATTTTTATTGATAAACAACATTATCCACTGCGCAGGTTGAGCGGCTGAAGGTCTTGCGGAACCCGGACGGCGGGTCCAAGGCCACCGGTCCTCTTCTAAACAAGTGCAGCATGGCGCTGTGTGCGCTGCATGAGTTTCGCGTTCAGAGCCCAGCCTGGAGCGGAGGAAGCCCGGCATTTGTGTGTGAAGTGGCTTTCCTTGTCAGTACTGTACAGACTTCGCCGGTTGTCACCTGGCTTCAGCGAGTCAGCATGCATGAACTTACGTCGTGGTTGTCGTGGGCGGTTCTCTTGCATCGACCTACACCTCTTTGATTCGTGCTCGCGTGAAACTGCTACCTAATTATTTACAGCATGGTGTGAGCGCATGTCGTGTGATTGCAGTTGTTTTGATGTCTTTTCTCTGTTTCCCTATGTTATTTCTGTGTCGAACGGCCATGACAGGGATTTTCATGACAAGTGGTGCTTCAATGCAACGCAACTTGAAGCACTGTCGTGTGCAGGGGATCGGCTTCGTGACCTTCCGCACCGAGGAACAGGCCCAGAAGGCAGGTCCGCGGCATCAGTGCAACTGCAACCTCAAAACGGCTTAGCGACGCCATTTCACTAGAGTCGGATGAAATGCGTGACGTGAGTGCACTGCACTTGGTACACGCTTGATTGCTCTTGAGGCTCTCAGCTTTCACAACAGGCCGTTTGAGGGCGGTCATATCGTAGTGCGGTTGGCACACGGAGGACAGGTGCCGGAGCTTGACTTGAGCGGGTGACCTGTTACCACAGCCGTGCACGGAGGAAAGGGCAAAGGAGACCGTGAGAAGGGCGAGAAGGGCGACAAGGGGGAAGGACGCGAGGGACGAGGCTGGCAACTGTGAGGCATCCTGCAAGATCAAATAAACCTAGACGAAGCAGCCTTTCCACTGTTTCTGGGTCTGTGAAGCATTTCAAGTTTAAGCTGAAACGGAGAATTCCAAATACAGTATCGTTCGCAACACTTTTTGCAGTCTCGGACGCATGGTACTGAAGCCCACTCAGACGCAAATGGACGGCACCCGCTTCTCTCTAAAGTGCTTCCTTCCGAGGCGACTTCAGGGGTGATCGTGAGAACCGGGACCGTCCCAAAGGAAAAGGGCGAGGAGGAGGCTTGCCGCCTTGCGGCAACCAGGCTTGAAGTCGAATCGTTGCAGCAGAGGCAAGGGGAAAGTTCCCATGGCAGACGTGGAGGATCTGATCGAGCAGGTCGGAACGCAAATTCGAAGCTCTAACGTCGTAGCCCTGCGCTTTCTACGCTATCTGCAGTCGGGAGACACGCTGCCAGTCTTCCGTGCTTGGAGGCACTAGCTGGCCAAGAAGGCCCGCTCAAGGCTGCGGATTGCTGGGACACTGATGCATTGCTGTCGTCCCTCCAAAGCGAATTTGTTTTGTGCATCATTGATGGTCAGGAGTTCATTAATCACTTTCATGTTGGTGCCGGCAGAGATGCAATTGATGTCGTGGGGTGGCAAACTGAAACAACCTGAATTGAGAACCCGCACAAAAAATCTGAGACATGGTCTTGCACCCGCACAAGGCTTATCCTCCCGCCTTGTTCCGCCCATACCGCCTGTTCCGATGGGAGGTCACGACAGTTGGCAGTTCCTTGAGTAGCTTCCGGGTCAGGTCAGCGACTTTGACTTCACGGCCAAAAAGTTCGTGGCCGAGTGCGAATCTCAGTCGTTTCCCCACGCGCCTGTCTGGGGCCTGAGATGGCCATGCCAAGCCAATCCGAGCCCTGCCCGCTCGCCAGGTTGCACAATCGTGACCGAGCAGATGGCGGGTCGCGGTTTCAGGAGGCAAAATGCCAAGTTCGATCAATCGAATCATTCGCCAAATGGATGTATCCACAGGACAAGAATGGCAAATGTTGTACGATCTTCTAACACACAGGGCCTCACTGCTTCGCCTGTCCACTGGGATGCGTGCCTCCTCATCCTGGGTAGGTTGCTTTGTGCAGGTGAGGGTGATTATCTGTGCAGGTGACAGCAGCCGGCTTGAACATGTTCAAGTCATGACAGCGGTAGGGGGCAATTCAGAAGCTGCTGGCTGGTAGTCCTAACAATGACACGGCAACATGAAATCGCAGAGTGAGTGAGATCGGCCATGGATAGTGGTCAGTTGCTTCTGGAGGCCATGGACATGATTTTGAAGTACACCTCTTCCAAGGACATTCTGGGATTTCTCGCGGCAGCTACACAGCCGGTTGCTGTGCACGTTACATCGACCTTAACTCGCACTTTATGCATTTGGTTGACGAAGGACAGAAGTTCCGTTAGAAAGTGGCCCGCGTACGTGTTCACACTCCTACAAAAGGCCGCGGTGTCAGTTTGCAGGAGTCGACAGCACACATGTGTGGCAAATGCTGGTGCCAGATTTCGGATCGACTTCTGGTTCTACATCAGTGTTTTTGCATCCTGCCAGTTTGATCCAGCGCTCGGCGAAGAGATGCGAGAGAGAGATCAGGACAGCTGCTGCCATGTGCAGTTTGCAAGCACTTGCAGAGTGTCGAAAGTTTTTTTTGTCGCAGGAACGACGCCAAAAGGCAGGAGGATTTACTGTGTAGTGTCAGAACATACAGTTGAACTTGAAAACGGGTTGGCATTCCTGGTGTCCAGGGCTCTGGATTTCGCCGTCCCCGTCCTGCTCATGAGGCACTGACCTCTGACAGCACGCAAGAGCCGGCCTGTGCGTTCGTGCTTTCTTCACTTGTTCATTGTACCTTTTCGTGCAGGAAGAAGATGGCTGAGCGTGTGAACGTGCTTCCACAATGAATCTTGTTCATGGGAGCCGCTGAAGTGCAGCAGCGGCAGCATGTGCAGATGAAGCATCTATGGCCCTAACAAGATAGCTAACCGCGAAGCTGCGTTCGCGTGCCCCATCCGTTCCAGAGGTCTCACTTGAGGTGTCAGCGTAGTAAGGGGCATTAGCAGGACAGGAGTGAAGCTTTAATGTCGACGAAAAAGTCAATCGGGAACACGCGCGGCCGCTCAGATGTGGGGAGGTGCTGAATTGGCCGGAGTGGTGCTACGTACTGTAGTCACCTTTGTTATAAGACTCTTGCATATGACGATATGCATAAATTCTCTAATAAAACGGTGTCGTGCTGGTCGCCTCCGTTTTTTTTGTGCGCGCCCCTGGCCCCTGGAACCACGTCCTTTGGCGCGTTTCCTTTTGAAAGCCTCTTGCGTGCCTGTCTCGCGGTACTAAAATTTCGAAAATTTTAGTACGGGATCAATTTTTTCCCGAGACTTTGGTAGCT
>CAJNJA010055853.1:0-24137 GCA_905231915.1 Symbiodinium necroappetens | reverse complement strand
ACGATGCTTGCTCGTTTTCTGCCGTGCCTAGGATACAGACCCGCTGATGCTCATGATGCGGACGGCGTGTTTATGCGTCGCTGCTGCAGCATCTCCTTAAGGGGACGACCGGCGCCCATCTTGTCCGTAGACGGCAACAGGCTGATGCTCATGATGCGGCGTTGTTTCTGCGTGTCCCTAAGGGCCCGGGACGACCGGCTGCTGCTCATGATGGGCGCCGTGTTTTGCTTGTCCGTAAACGGCAACAGGCTGATGCTAATGATGCGGCGTTGTTTCTGCGTGTCCCTAAAGCGTCGACCGGCTGATGCTCCTGCTGCGTGCCGTGTTTTGCGCGCTACTTTGAGGTCGACGGGTTGATGCTCACAATGCTTGCATTTCTGTGCAATGGCTGAAACAGCGATTGGCTGATGCTCACGACGCGGGCTGTTGAAACAATGGTTGACGATGTGATTAGCTTGATGAGGTTCGAAGTTCCCACAGTTTGTCCACGAAGCCAAGAAGGCAACCGTGATGGCGACAGCGCAGAGAACCGGCTGACACTCTTGATGCTGATGGGGCGACGGCTGATGCTCGCGCTGGGCTGTAGCTAAAGCTGCGACAGTGCTGATGATGCGCGCTTTCCCTGTGCGTCGACCGCTGACGCTAAGAATTGGCCGTGTCACTGAAAAGGCGCTGACGTCGTATTTCCAAACCCAAAACGTTAGCCACTCGAATCCTCCAAACCCCATTCCACTATTGACTTTCAGCCTTTAGTCGCCCTCAACACTAACCTTTAAATCACCCTAAACTAAACCATACCTAACTTCTCTACCTCATAATCCTGAACCCGTTGCTACTGCAAGCTAAAGCCCTTTGGACGGCAACAGGGCTGAAGGGCTGAGAGCAGTAGACCCTAATCCTAAGCCCGAAGCTCCAAATCCTATCATAGATACCCTGAAAGCCCTGAACCCTAAACCCCAGCCTAAACCCTATAAGCCCTTATAAGCCCTAAGCCCCAAACCGTGTAAGGCCCAAGCCCAAAACCACAGGATACCCTGAGCGTCATGCCGGAGGGGCCATTGCCGCTGACCTCTTGGCCGAAGCCCCCAGCTTCTATGGGATGATATAGGGTTTAGGGTTTAGGGTTTGCGGTTTAGGGTTTAGGGTTTAGGGGCTGGCCAGAATTAGTAGTGTTATTTCTTAGGGTTCCTCGTTCTTAATGGTGTGCTTTGGTCGCGCCTTTGGATACTTTATGTTTTCTCTTACTAGGCTTGAAGAGGATCTTATTGACGAATAGACGTCTCAGAGGCCTTAAGGGGCCTACCTAGTACAGGCCTCGGAATATAGTAATAGTGACTTTCCTTCGAGTTCCGATTATGGAGTGTAATATACCCCGCCCAAACCTTATTCTAATTGTTCAAGCCCCTTAATTTAGGTTTGGGCACTTTGGGGGATGAGGGGACTCAGTGGGGATAAAAGCACCCTGATTGGATCTGTCCTACCCCCTTACTTACAACGGACTTACGACGTGCTGTGCGCCTCGACCCATAGCCATAAACCCTACAAACCCTGCACCCTAAAACCTAACGCCGAAGCGTGGAGAGCTGGTGGCTCTTGGATGCTGTCAGATTCTCTAACTTGGAGGGTGGGGGGACCCAGTAGTTGGGTTTAGGGTTTAGGGTTATTACGTAACAAGTAGACCTATAAATACCCTAAGCGTCATCCTAATTAGGGTTATGGTATGTATAAGTCTAGAGAATAACTGCTTACTGAGCCCCCCGACCCTCCAAGTAAGGATCTCGCGTCGGCGGGCGTATCTGCTTGGAATGACAAAACCCACGAACCCCTCGAAACTTGAGACAAAGCCGTTCCTTGCCGGGTTCTATACGGGCTACTATAAGGGTTTAGGGTTTAGGGGCCTTAAAAAACTTTGATGTTTGATTCGGGGTATAGGGACTGCAGGTTTACGGCTCAAGATGGCCCTAAACCCCAAACTGAACCTTAAGCCCTTAGACCCTAAACCCCAAACACCTAAACCCTTACACCCTAAACCCCTAAACCCTAAACCCCTAAACCCTTAAACCCGAAACCCTAAACCCCAACTTCAAGCCTAGAGTTCCAACACCCTAAAACTTTCACCCTGAAGCTCTAAACCCTAGGAAAGTTAAAGCTGTAACCTCTGCAACCCTCAAAGTCTAAACCTCTAACCCTGCAGCAGAATCTGCAACCCGAAAACCCCTAAACCTCCAATCCTTGACAATGCCTCTACTCCCCTAAACCCTAAACGCGAAACCCTAAACCCTAAATCCCCAAAAACCCCTAAACCCTAAACCCCCTAAACCCTGCCCCCCACAAAGAGCACCGAAAAGGCTGGCAGCCGACTCGAGCCGGGGGTTGGAGCCCGCGTGGGAGGGCCCAGCAAAGGGAGACGGCTCCGTATTGGAGGAAGGGGTTTAAGGTTTAGGGTTTAGGAGGGTTAAGGGACGGTTTGAGGTTTAGGGTTTAGGGTTTGAGGGAATTTAGGGCTCGTAGAGGGCTCATAAAGGATTTTGAAGCTTTCAGCTGTCTCTTATTGATTTAGAGTTTTTACATGTTTCATGGTTCTTATAGGGGTTTTGGGTGTTGGGCTTTGGAATGCTTTGGGTTCAGGGTTCCGGGGTGCCGGAGTTGGGAGTTACGGTGCCGGATTTAGGGTGTGGGGGTTGGGCTTTGGCTGAGGATTCAGGCTTCGGTTTCGTGATGTTCAGTATTTTGATGTGCGTGGCACGTCCCAAGAGCTGCGAAGTCATAAGTATAGAGTTGTTGTTCTGTGCTTATATCAAGTTTAAAGACATTGCAAGCACCTAGAACGCTATTTAAAGCTGCCGATACACCTTCGTACAAGCTCCGTGTTCCCAAAGCCTGGCAGAACGCCTCAGCCTACGCCTAAGCCTAAGCTCGGAACCCTGAACACCACCCGACCCCCGACCAGACACACTGCCACTAATTAGTCATTGTGTAAAGACTGTAAAGAGTAATTTGATGAGGTCTTCTTTATATACTAAAAATATATTAAGGAGCCCGATGGAACCCCATCTCCTGTATCACTGCAAGGCTCCTTTAAAACCCGAAGCCTAAACCCTAAACGGCCATAAACCCTGACCCCTAAACCCAGTTCCTCGTTCGTCCCGAGGCCCCTGGCATGCCAAGATTTGGCATCCCTCGCCGCCTTCCTTGCATCCTTCGGCTGCGTGGACTGCAAAGAGACTGTGCTTTCAGAGTCCAGTTCTTTGTAGATAGATCCAATCACCCTAAACCCGCTATCCCTTTAACCGAAAAGACCTACCTTGTTGGGGTTCCTTGTTTGGGCTTCTATGCACAATTCCGGAAAAAGGCAGGTCAATATTGACTTACCAGTTTCAGCACACGGAGTTCTGGCAGCGTCTTGTAGGAAGATGGAGGCTTGGTGGCTTTGGGAACCAGTCGCTCGCGCACACCCAACACAGAACCCTGTGAAGCCCTTTTGAAACATTCGAGCATCCTCTCTGCAACAGATTTTACGATAAATCCTGAACCCCAAGTAATCCCGAAAACTCCAAACCCTAAACCCTTAAACCCTAAACCCTTAACCCTTAAAACCTAAACCTTGCTGAGAGGCTGAAAAACCCATCGGTGCACCCAAAAAGCCCCGGCTCCCGAGCGAGGTGCAGGCGGCATGGAGGACGTTGCCGAGGCAGAGTTAGCTTTGGCTTGGGAGATGTGGGTTAAGGGTTTAGGGTCGAGGGTTTAGGGTTTAGGGTTAAGGGTTTAGTGTTGAGGGTTAAGGGTTAAGGGTTTAGGGTTTAGGGTTAAGGGAGTTTGGGGCTGAGGAAGTTTAGGGTTTAGGTTCATTTTCTTCTGGAGAGGGGGATATTCAGGTCTGGGATAGGGATCTAAAGGTCTTACTGTTGTTCGTTGTTACGCTTTAGCTGTTTAGGGTCCTTCAAATTAGGATTCAGGCTTTAAGTCCTAAGCCCGAAAAACCCTAAAGGACTTAGAGTTTGCAGTCTTTAATCGTCTGAACATCCTCTGGCCCTCTTCTACCAAAGCGTTGATACAAGCCCTGACTAGAACTAGGAAGCCCTTTGTACGGAATTTTCATCCTAAGCTTTAAATCCCCTAAAGTCGTGCAGAAATCTCTCACCCCCCAAGCCCTGCTTCCATCCCGAAGCCAGTGACCGTCAACAGCCGTCTTGGGCTAGAAGCCCCAAAACCCCAATCCCTAGCCCTACTCCCGCGAGACCCAAGCCCCAACCTCTAAAACGTTCTGACAGCTAAAGTTCCACATAGCATCCTACACACCCCCCTAGAACCCGTTCAGCACCTATAACACCCCACAAATCCCCTAAACCCTAAACCAAAACGTTTCAGAAAGGATCTACAGGGCCGGCGCGGCGCCGGCCGCTCCAGCGGCATCGTGCGCTGCCAATACCATGCGCCCGGAGCCCAGTGTGGGGTTTTAGGGGGTTTCGGTCCAGGGTTAAGGGTTCTGGGAGCCGTGTTTAGGGTTTTAGCGGGTGCAATTAGAGAGGGTTGTATGGGATTGAAAGGGTGTTGTTTTCATGTCGAAGTTTGCACGGGGTGCAGGCTGCTGAAGAGGCCTGTATGTTTAACACTTCCAGGTGCCGGGGGTTTGGTGTTGGCTAAACACTCCGCTGAGCTGTGCTTGCTTTTTTTGTTTAGTGCTTGGTGTTTGTGTGCCGGGTTGAGGGGTTGAACAAGTTCTTCCAAGCAGAACTCTAGACCCTATATTGGACGCTTGATTTTTAGTGAGTGAGTGTGAGATGAGTCCTACTGGTAGCTGGAACAATGCGAGGTTGAACCGGCTAGGGGTGTCGCCAGAGTGCATGACATATGTAATAGGGGGGTTTAAGGGTTTACGGGTTTTTGAGGGTTTCAACTCAACGGTTTTCAACAGTTTGCCAGGGTTTAGCATGTAAGCGGGCCAGTGGGTTTGGAGGGTTTGGAAGGGTTTGGAGGCCGTTTAATGTGTGAACGGTCTTACGTCTTTCAGGGGAGGGATGATAAGACCCCCCGAGAGCATTTCTTTCGAGTAGATGCGCCCTCATACGTTGAGACTCGAGTTGCGAGTTGCTTGTAAATGATAAGAGTAACAAAAAACGATAACGAATGTTCGTATTCGTAACCGTAGCTCAGATCATACAGGCCCCAAAGTCTTGTAAAACAATAAGAGTAAAAAGCGATAACCATGTTAGGGTCAAGCAAATGGGTGGGGGGTCTTCACGCACCCTCACCAGGCGTGTATCGGGTTTCTGTAAGTCACACAAAGCTAGCTGGGCTCAAAAGACTGAGTGCCTCCTCGGGGCGCCAGCTGGACCAGGTAGGGGAAGCCTGGTACGAAAACTCAGTCTAGTTAGTCGAGCCATGTCACCCTCCCCGGGGGCACTGCTTGCGAATCTCTTTACCAAGGTGGATCGGTGGCCAGACCCTCTGCTGGCGATCGAACATGTCCTGACAGATGCATGTGGGATCGAGCATAATCTGCAAAGGGCATTGGGAGCCCAGCTTGTTGCTGGGATGAAGGACAAACAAGATGAATATGAATCCTGGCACTGCATGGGATGTGCATTGCCAGCGGCGCAAGGTGATCAGTGTTCCCGTGGATCACATGTGCCACCCTCCGAGAAGCGATGTGCCGGGGAGATGCCTCCCATCCACCGTGACGAAGAGTGCAGTGACCCCTCCACGGCCGATGCGCCCTGGGTAGGTGTCTTGACTGATGAGCCTATGACTGGTCCCTCAGAACCCCCCGTAATCACGGAACCCTGCAGTGGTGATGAAAGTTCCGATGTGCCGCTGTGTACCAACGGTGTTCAGCAGGATAATCGCCGAGCTAGTGTAAGAAAGGCTGCCAAAGCAAAATGGATTGGTGGTCGACGACGCGCTTGGTCTTGCCGTTTTGTGAGGTGGCGGCCCAAACGACGACGACGAGTGACTGCAAGTTGTCGACGCCGCGCCCGTCGCGCACGAAGACAGGCTTTGCACCGACGCGATAGGCAAGCCCTGGACCAGCCAACCCCGGATGCACTTGCAAACCCAGCTTGTCTGCACCTTCCTGGCCCTGCCTATGTAGCTGGTTCCTGCATTGACTCGTGCTTTGCATGCTTCGATGGGTTGCGAGTCGGCACTGCCCGGTTATTTACTGCCTCGACTGCGAGGTGGAGTGGACGACCTGCAGCGGGTGTTCGCTTTGGGGAGGCGAGCCACCCAGGACCTGCCAGTACACCTCACCCTGATCTCCTAGGTGGTTTAGGCCCGGGTTTGATTGACTCCCTAAAAGGCATGATTGTTCAGCTTGTGCAGCAGGCCATTCAGCAGTCCCTTGCACAGGCAGGACTTGCCACAGCACCTAGTGCCTCTCCTAGGAATGCACGCAAGAAGAAAGCCAAGCTTAAGAAAGCTGCTCTTCGCAAAGTGCGCTCGTTGGAGGCACGGGGAGACTAGGCACACTGACACCATCGGCACCCCTAAGAGCTCCTGCTGATGCGCTTGACCAGGGCAAGGGGAAGGGCAAAGGCAAAGACAAAGGCGTTTCCCAGGCTCCCACTCCGAAAGGCAAAGGCAAAGGACCCAAAGAGCCGGCCCCGGCTGAGGATGAGTGGACTCTTGTTGCCACCCGTCGTGACACTCAAACCGAGGTGGAATTGCGACAGCAGGACTGGGAAGCCACCATCATCAAGTACAGTCAGCTTGCTTCCAAGTTCGAGGCAAACAATGATGTTGTTTTCAGGGCAGTCGTCCAATGCATGCCGAATCAAGTCGAGACAGCCAAGAACCTGCTGCAGGCATCGGGTAGGCAGCACAGTGTTCTTTTGATTGAGTTCGCCAAGGACCGCAAGCCGACAGAGCGAAAGGGCGACTCGAGCGCCAATTCTCGGCAGAGGGTGCCGGTCAAGGCTGGCAACTTCGTCCGTTTCCTAGATGCCTTTGTCCATCAGGTCACCACTGCTGGGATTGACGTGTCTCGGCCCAAAGGTCTCACGACAGCACCCAAAATCACTCCCAAGGATGCCACGGTCCTTTATGTAAAAGTCCCTCAAGAGTTCATTGCGGCTGATGCTTGGAAAAGGTTTAGCTCGTCCCCTCGGACACAAGTTGCGCAGTGGGCGGCAGCTCAAAGGGTTCAGCTCATTGATACGTTCAAGTGGACAGAGGAACTTGCGCCCGGCAATAGGAGACAGATTTTTGGAGTCATCAAGATTGCCACTGCTGATGCTCCTTCTTTGCTGGCACAATCGGGATCGGGAGGCATCTTTGTCCAGGCCCCAAGAGAGAAGTCCACCAATCAGTATGTGCAATGGATTGAAAGAACCAAAGATGAACCAAGCGCGGTGTACCTTGCCCGCGCGATGCGATCCTCTGGAGCCCTTGGACTTGCCTGTCGGGGTCAGCAGCTGGGTAGCAGACACCACGCTGATGCTAAGACTCTCGTCCAGCGTATCTGGATTTTTGAGGGTGTCCCACGTGCCATTGACGTGGACCAGGCCAAGACCATTTTGGAGACCCAGTTTAGTGAGTTGAGCATCATACGACAGGTGCACAAGGGCAGCACCAAAAACTTCATTTTCCGTGGTGCATGCACACGCGGTAATGAGGTTGACTTGCTCCCGATTGCCATCGACCTTGATGACGGCCAGATTGTTGCATGGGCCAAGTTGGCACCCCCGAGGGAGGCTGCAGTTAAACAGCGTACGATCCACGGAGCATCAATTCCGTTCGTTGCCAAAAAGAGTGCTCTGGATCCGGTGCCGGTGACAATCACTCTTCCTGATGCTAATGGGCCTGATGATGCAAGTGCCCCAGCTGGCACCGCCGCGCAGACAGGTGAAAACAAAGCAGCCCCAAAGGCTGCATCGGCGCCAAAACGGCAGAAGGCACTCCAGAGGCAACCTCCGGTTGGTACCCGACTCGAGGCTCAAGATAAGGATGGCAACTGCATGTATCGCACGATGGCGTGTGCTCTCAATCGTGGGCGCACCGAACCCTCATTTCACCATTTGGAGCTGCGTGCACGGGTTGCAACCCACATCCAGGGCCACCCTGAGTGGTACCGTCAAGCCTGGAAGGACGATGGGTCAAGGGGCCCTGATGGCAAACCGTGTACCGACTGGGAGACCTTTGTGCAGGAAATCTCCAAGCCGGGTTCATATTCGGGCGATATTGAATTGCGAGCCTTATGCAAGCTTACAAAAACCAAGGTTGTGCTGATTCCTGAAGATGCCAACTTCCCGGTTGTTGCGTATGGCAAGAAATGGGCATCATCCACCCATTGCTTTTTCTACTCCTCGAACCATTTTGATTACCTCGCCCCCACTGGTGAGGTGTATCCCAAGGACTTGTTGGACGTTGAGGCGGATCCTTGCGGGGGCTTCTTAGTCGGTGGCATTTCTGAGCTTGTCACAGAATCGGCTTCCAGCGGTGGTGGTGGCACCCGAGCGGCTGATCTGCGTACTGAACCCTCGAGCGGTCTATCATGTGGTGCCAAGACAAAGAAGGGCAGGCCTAAAAGTAAAACCCCCGCTAAGGTTCCCAACTCTGTCGTACCATCGTCGAGGATGCCTAGTCGTGCTCGGGGATCTGCCTCTTCGGTTGGTAGAGCTAGGTCTGTTGGCACCATTCAGGACGTCGATGCTGTTGATGAGACTGCGCCCCCCAGTGGCCATGCTCGTCCCCAACGGCGACTCGTGCCACCACCTGAGGTTGCTGAAATGCTGCGGAAAAACATCTTCAAACGTAGGCTGTGCGCTTTTAAGAAGCGGGGCGCCAGCCGAGCCCAGCTCTTGACTATCAAGGCCTGGCACATGAAGCAGCATCACCCAGGGCACCCTGTGCTCAATACGTTGCGGGATGTTCATACGGCGCGATTAGTCCAGGTCCGCCCTGACGATGAGGTTGCGTGGAAGTGCCCCCTTTGCAACGTCGGCATCTCTAAAGAAGAGGCTGCGACCATGTCGCGAAGTGTCACTTGGCACCTCAAGCTTGATCATCGTGGCCTTAAGCATCCTCGCATCAGCAAGGAAAGGTGGAAAGAAATCCTTCGTGATCAGCGGCGCAAACAAGGCACCAACCCAAAGCTGAGTGCCAAAAGGCGCATCAACCAGATCAGCAAAACCAGCCTCGCCCGCGTGAGTGCAAGACTGCCGGAGCATTGTGTCCCCTTCCTTTGGCCCACTCCTGTGTATGCCAAACCTGGAAGCAAGGTCCCGGGACAATCACGGTTCAGGGCCCGTCGCATTATGAAGTGCTGCTTCAAAAGCTGGATTAAGTGCCGAAGGTGTGGCATCATCTTCAACGAGAAGCCTGAGCTGCATACAGGTGCCACTTGTCCTCAACCTCGAAGACTGTCGACCATTGATCGCCAGGTTGAGCGAACAGAGCGTCTTCGGGAGTGGCTTGGTGACAGGCCTATCCCCGGCCTCACACCGGCTCAGGTTCAGGCCACCTTCGAGTCCGCCTTCGTCGCCATCCGTGAAAACCCTTTGAGACATTCATCTCGGTTTTGACTTGTAACGTCAACAAGAAAGGGATCAGCAGTACCGATGCAATGCATGCGGCAATGTGTGATTTCGATGCGGCTGTGGCCTCGTTCCAGGAGGTTAACATTAACACAACCTCAGCAGTGGGATACGTTAGCGAGTGGCAAGCCAAACGATGCAAGATCATCCTTAGCCCTCCTGACGTTAGCAAGTGTCACAGAGTTGCGCTGGTTTCCACTTTGCCGGTGACTCCTGCCCACTTACAGTTGGACCTGGCAGGTCCCAGGGTAGCTGCAGGTCTCATTGCTTGGCCTTCTGGTACGGTCCATCACCACATCCTGGTTGCCGCTTTCTATGGCTATGCTGACAGTGCGGAGCGCACCCATGCGGCATTCGCGGAGCTCCACTTTGCTCTTCAGGCGTATGGTGGCCATTTCATTATCGTGGGAGATTTCAATGTCACCCAGGAAGAAGGCCCGATCTCGGCTGCTCTAGCAGCGGGCACTCTGAGGGCGGCGGATGATGCGTCACAGGTCAGTCTACCTGCAACCAGCCCAGCTGACATTCGGCGCATTGATTTTGCCCTGCATCACCCGTGCCTCTTTGCCTTAAATGTCACCACAGAGCGACGAAAGCCTCTAAGTGATCATGCATTGGTGGCTTATGACTATGGTCACGATTTGTATCCACCCATGTGGCGAGCCCCGCGATTCCGTGACTTCTCGGCCTTTGAGCATCTTGAGGACGAGCACCGCACCATCCTGCATCAGGCGGAACCTGCACTACTGCACCTCTTGCAAAACAATCAGGTCGAGGAGGCTTGGGTCGCCTTGTCTAACCTTGGTGAGGATTTGCTTGGTGTTCAGGGGGGGGGCTGCCGTAGAAGTGACCTGTGGGAGCCGAGTTCTTACTCTCGCCACCCGCGGAGGCCTTCCAAACAGGGACATGAATCCCCAGGGCTTCAGGCCTTGCGACGACTCACTCAGAGGCTGCATCAGCAGATTCGTCAACCATGGCGTGATGACCTCCGCAAGGCCACTGCTCGTTCCATTCATGGTGTGCGGGTACAGGTTCCCGAACTGCCCTCGGTGGACTTGAACCACCCAGACCTGGCAAATGAATCGGTTGAGGCCCTGGAGCTCCAGTACCGTCAACAGGAAAGGCGAGTGCGGCTTGAGCAGTGGCAAGCGTCAATTCGTGATTCTGTTGATAATGCCATCAAGTGGGTCAAGCGACGAGCCGATAAAGCACTTCACCTCCAGTCTGCCACCGACCCTGTGGCGACTAAGGTAGGTTACGTTCACCCGGCAGCAAAAATCGAGGATCAAGGTGCCCACTGGACCAAACGGTGGGCCAGTCCCTTTCAGCAGCCGAACTTACCTGCCTTCAATGCCATTTTGGATGGTCTTAGTAGTAGGGAGACTCATGTGATCGACATCACCCCCACCGTCGAAGACCTGCAAAAGGCCATGCGAAAGATGAGAAAAACTGCACCCGGCCCCGATGGCTGGGCTGCCAGTACATTACTCAAGCTCCCGCCTCGGTGGTGGCAACTTTATGCCATGCTTTGGAAGGTGATCATTGCCACAGGCCAAATCCCAAGACATTGGCAACGTTCCACCATAGTTCTGATTGCTAAGAATGCCAGCGAAACTAGGCCCATAGCCCTGCTTTCTACTTGTTGGAGGGCGGGGGCTAGGGCCATTGTACAGCGCCTGCTCCCCTGGACCCTGAGCTGGATGTCCCACCGCGCGGTTGGAGGTGCACCTAGCAACTCTGCTGTGGATCTCCACAAGCGTGTCTTTGACGCTTGGGTGGATGGAACAACGTCTTTCGTCCAGCAGGACTTGCATGCCTTCTTCGACTCGTTGTCGACTGAGGTGGTGTGTCGTGCTCTTTGTAAGCTGGGAGCCCCGGGGCAATTGGTAACCTTGGTCCAGAGCTTTTATAGCATGCAACTCCGTATGTTCACTGCTGAAGGCCTGTGTGACAGCCAATGGCGCACGGCCAACATTGGCATCCTGCAAGGCTGCCCGTTGTCTCCTCTACTCAGTTTGGGCCTCGGCCAGCTGTGGACTGAGCACATTGCTGCTCGTGACATCGAGTGTGGCATCTTCGTTGATGACCGGTGCATGTGGTCACCCAGAAACCGTGCTAACTCTCAGCAGGTGGAGAATGCCCTTGCCAGGAGCGATGCTTTTGATGCTGCTGCAGGCCTGTCCTGCAGGCCTCGCAAGTGCCATCTTGTTACATGTGAGTCCGATGGTCCGTGGCATGAGGTCACCCGCGCCCGCGGTTACACCCAAACTGCCACCCTCGACTTCCTTGGCGTTAGCCTAGCCCTTGACACCGGTGAAACCTCACTCCTCAAGATGCGTCTTCCCAAACTCCTTGAAAGAGTTCGGCTGGCTGCTCTCACAGGGTTTGGGATTGAGGCTAAAGCGCGGGTGCTTAAGGCTTTGATTTTTCCTGCAATGTTTTGGGCTGCGGGCGTGGCGGTGCCTGAACCCTGCACCATGACCCGAATTGCTGAATCCATCCGATGGGCTTTCCAACGTAATCTGACACAGGAGGCCCCAAGAGTGCTTGTTGGCCAAGTGCTAGGATGGGAGTTGGATGTTTTCTGGTTGGCCGAATGGTCTGCCATCAGGGCCCTCGAAAGACTTATGACGAGTGTCCTAGAACCATCTGAAGCGATCACCTTGAATGAGCTACAATCCGCACGTTGCCATGGCCTCCCGGTGGCAAATCAAGTTATCCAGAAACATGGGTGGCAACTTGACTGCCACAACCGTGCACTCCTGCGCAGGGACGATCAGATGCGGACACGCACCTATCGGATGGGTGTGGATTCGCCTCGAGTTCTTAGGAGCTGGTTGATTGACTGCCACAAGCTGCAGGCGACGATGACCTGTGGCCGCATAGTTAGGTCCTTACATAGGCATGACCCGTCCCTTGCGGTTGGTTTAAGCCTCCCTGCGCCCCCCTCAGGCACGCGATTTGCCTTTTCAGGCCACAAGACTGTCTATCGGCGAGCTGCTGGGCCCTTTGACCGACATGCTGCACTTGCTGTTGCATGCAACTCTTGGTTCCTGGCCAAACGACTTAGGTTCGAAGGCGAAGTTAAGTGTCTGTGTGGGCGCTCGTGGCCTAGCCGAGCTCATTTGCAATGGCTGTGCCCAGCTTTGGATGAGCAACGACCTTCCGTTGATCCCCCCACGGAGCGAGTCGGCGAGCGGCTCCTTGGTGCTCCTTTACGTGAATTCCCGCCACCTCCCCCGACTGGCATCACAGACAGAGAGGAGTTGAGAGTGCAACTCAAAGCTGTCTTCGAAGCCTCTCCGCAACGAGCGGTGTTGGCTACCGACGGCAGTTCCCGGGACGAGATTGGCGCGTTCTCCATCGTGTCCGAGTCTCCGCCATGGACTTTTGTCGGAGCAGACGAAGGTGAAGACCAGACGCCCTTTCGCATGGAGCTTCTGGCGCTGGGGGAGCTTCTCACTGCTGCTGCGACCCTTCCATGTCTCCCTGAGGCGCTCTTCATCTTGGTGGATTGTGAGGCGGCTTTGAAGGCTTTGGTCTCCCCTGGAGCTTGCTGTTTACGACTGCTGGCTTACGAAGCTTTCTCTGCTGTCAAACTGATCAGAATGCGTGCGACTCAGGTCCATTTCATCTGGGTACCGTCACACGGCAAGAAATCGCGATGGACACCGCTCTCGATGCGACCACCTGCCGGAGACTGAATGAACAGGCAGACATCGCGGCCAGGAGGCACTGTGCTTTCCGAAGTACTGGTGCCGATAGGCAGCGTTGGCATGCTGAACACATCGCTGCTTCCACTCACGAGGTGACCTTAGTCAGTTTTTCTTCCCGAGCAGGAACCTTGCTTGAGGATCACATGAAGTGTACAGCACGGGCTGCTGCTGCAGCCGAGTGAGCTTGAGGGCTTGGCTTCTGCCTCCCCTCCAAAGAGACGAATGAGACGGGTCTTCCTGCTCAGATCGTTGCCACCAGAGAATCAAAAAATCACACAAAGCTTTTCGAGCGGATGTAGTTCAAGCGCCAGGGTATCCGACAAAACGCCTGTTTGCTTTGTAAGCCCGAACCCTAATCCTCAACCCTGAACCGCGAACCGCGAACCCTAGCAGCCCTAAAACTCACGAGGCCCTGAAAGCCCCACATGTTTAGGGTTTAGGGTTTTAAAAACTTTAGGAGTTTAGGGTTTAGGCAGTTTAGGGTACCCTAAAGGAGTCGAGCCTATATAGAACCCTTGCAGAATCCCGGTACA
This sequence comes from Symbiodinium necroappetens, assembly GCA_905231915.1. Taxonomy (NCBI): domain Eukaryota; class Dinophyceae; order Suessiales; family Symbiodiniaceae; genus Symbiodinium; species Symbiodinium necroappetens. Next base: position 10,355 of record CAJNJA010055853.1, on the reverse strand, counting down.
AACCATTTAAGAACCCTTACAAGCCGAGGCAATACTGTGCCGGTTGTGGTTTCCGCTGCAATTGCGGGCCGAAGAAGCGCGTCCCCGTGACTGGAAAGAGAGGCGGGCTGCAGAGATTACGGTTTGCGGATGAAGCAGAACACCTGTCAAGCTCCGTCTATTGTGGCTTGTAGCAGAATCTATTGCAAAACCTTTTGTAAGTATATTACGGCACCTTTTTTGCATAGCGGCTTGAGGCTGTTGCTTTGGGCTTTTGGTGCAACGTTGTGGAAGTTCTGGTCTGTGGGTCCCGGTCCTGGTTCTCATCAGAGGATACTGAAGTGTTGGTACGTGGGTAGGTAATGAGGTTATGGTACTGCTCAATGCTATGAACTAGCTACTTAGTAAGTTCCTCGACCCTCCAAGCATTGTACAGGAGCCTCAACTTGGACAGTCACCACCTTGAGCCCTCAACCTAAACCTCTATAGGAACCCTGAACTCCAGACCCGTTTAGGAACCCTAACCCCTATAAGGCCTTATGATGTTTAGGGTTTAGGGCTTATAGGAACCCTAAGCCTAAGCCCCAAAACTTTCACCACCTTGAGGCGCTTCATCAGCCACGACATGCTACCCCATGATTGCTGCGTCCTCAGTGCAAGGGTTTGGGGTTTACGGTTGGAGCCCATTGGGGCTTAGAGCTCCAGCAGGCCCAAATCTATCACCCACATCACCCCTGAACCGCACCTTGCACCTAAGCCCTTAACGCTCAAACTCACATGGGTAGTTCTCTAAATTAGGGTCCTCTTTTGGGCCCCCAATATAGTACGGCACCCTTATAAAAAGGACCCCAAAGGGACCCAAATTTAGAGAACTACCCAAATAATCCATTTCCCGTAGCTCTTCCGCACTAAGGCCGATGCTGCTATGCCAGTCGGGGGCCCAACTCGGGAGATGGGGCCAGAGGTTTGGTGTTTTTGTGTGGGCGTCTGAAAAACAAGATTATGCCCTTACATTCCTCATACGGTTGATGATATAAATCCTGCAGTACCCATAATAAGGAATATACCATGATTCCCATAAAGTTTAGGGTCCTTAAAGTAATGCAGGGTTTTTATCATCAACAGTATGTCCTTATATAGCTATAGCATACTGTGCCCTAGCACCCCTGTTCTGAAAAAACGAGGCCCCTGTATCAGGGTTTGCAATGGCGGTTGATCGTTCGAGGCTGGTTTCGGGCACAACACTGCGGCCGTCCCGAGCGCAATTGGAAGTGGGTTCGGGTTTGAGAGTTTGCGGTTTAGGGTTTAGGGTTTTAGGGTATAGAACCCTGTGAAGGAACCCTAAACTCCCAGCCCCAAAGCCCTAAACTCGAAAGCTTGTAAGCCCTCACTTGGGGCTTGTGTGGTCTCCAGGTCTCCCAGCAGTACCCCCTTGCCCTTCTCAATATTGGGTTTGTCCTTCTTAAAGTCGAACAGTAGGAACAAGGGTACCCTTATTTGTAAGGGGCTACTGGGTTCTAAACCCGAAGCCCCAAACCCGTATTATGGAGGGGCTACTGCGGAACCGAGGCGCCTTGAAGTACCCTGAAGTTGTGTTAGCCAAGTCAAGGCGAAGGCCTGCGGGCCCCTAATCCGAAGCTCACGGTGGTATAGAAGCCTGAACGGTTCGCAATATTATTTAAGGGTTTCTATAGGGGTTCCTGTAAGGTTTCTTTAAAACGGTTGGTATGAGTGAGGGTTACTATGGTATTGCAGCTTGAAAAAACAGCAATTTCAACCCTCAGGGCTCCTTCATACAAGCATACTCTACTGCACCCCGGAAGCCGGTGTTTAATTTCACTATACTTTCCATGAATCATTAGCCGGTTTAGGGTTAGGAGTGTGCCAGGCGAGAGACCAAAGCCCAAGTCGAAATTTCCGAAACGTCTAGCTTCAACTCTGAACCCTTATCCTAAGCCCCAGAGCAAACGCTGCTAAGAAAACCTGCGCTGTTCAGGCGTCGGCACAATCCGGTGTGCTTACACCACATGAGAAGGAGCTTTGCCAAGTGATGCTTTGGCTTGGTACTTTGGGTCATTGAAGCCGAGAGATGTACAGCGGTGCGCAAACTACAAGAACAAGGCGTGTGAAGGATGTCCGCTACGAACAAATCGATAGACATATGCCGCATTTAGCTAGTGGACTGACCAATTCCGGCGGAAGTGGGACATGTCGTGGTCAGCTCTACAAGGGGTCCTATAGGAACGGTCTTTCTATGCGTGGCGGCCTTCTTTTGGATGGTCCATGGGGCTGCCGGGTTCGTGGGCGACGCATTCAGGGTTCAGGGTTGAAGAAACTCCCAAAACCAAGGGTCCAAATACCCCCCCCAAAGACACGTATGGCATGGTGTTTGAGCCCACATACCCTCAAACCCAGGCCCAATGCCTTCAACTGCACCCCTGGAGTGGTGAACAGGACCGCTTCATCGCAATCCTCCAGGGCGGTACGACGGATGTGCCTCGGAGTCAAGTTCGCTTAAGGAGCTGGATGTTGGGTTTAGGGTTTAGTGTTTAGGGAATTTCAGGCTCCTGGGCTTCAGGCTGTCAGGTCGTGAAGGCTTTTTGAAGGTCCCAGGACTTAAACTCAGGCTCCTAAAGCCAAGGTTTCAGAGTGCCGGGCCCTGGGCAGGTGGTTTAGTCTTTGCTGTAGCGGGTATGGGGTTAAGAGAACCTGAGGACCAGACTCTACCAAGCTGCTGGATCGCCGAAGCTTAAACTCGAAGTTGCTTAGCACTGTCAATCTCTAAATCCTGAACTTCCCACCCGAAGCCTTCAACCCCTCCGCCTTAAATCCCAAGCACTAAGTCCTACACTTCCCCCGTGCCCCATCCCGAAGCCCGAACCTGATACCGTCAGACAGACGTCTAATGAGCTAAGTGTGATCAAACCTCACACGGCAATCACAAGCACGCACCTCGACCTTTAGAGAAGCCCTAGATGTTGAAACGGCCCTACACCCTCAAAGCCTGAGCGCTAAACCCCCTAAAACCCCTAGCAGACCCTTCGATGTGCTTAGGGAAGCCCAACAATCCTGAGCCTCGAACAAGGCAGAGTGGAAGCAGCTGGGCACTGTAGACCTGGACACGCTTTGCGACCTCCTTCTGTGGCTCACCGACCGAGGACCGGGCGGTTTAGGGTGTCATATAGGGGATGGGGTTTTGGGCTAGTGCCGACCCTTTGCCGAGGGTCTAGGCCAGGGTATAGGGTAGACCTTGGTAGGTCTAGGCTGGCTAGGGGAAAAAGGGGCAGGCCTACGGCCCTAAGGGTTCGACCAGGGCAAGGCTGCGACATACCCCCTTGTCCATCCTCAAGAGCATGCGACACTCTCATAGTAAGGACCCTCAGAAGGGCCCTGCGATTTAGACAATTAGCCAGCAAAAGAGACTGTGGAGGCCTCTGCGACAGCTGCATTGATGCAGTCGTCCTTTCCTCATCCGTTGCTTGTGTGCTTGACTCTATTTCGGGTTCAGGGGTTGGCCAGCTAGCCTCTTCAGGTTCAGGCTTGGGATTTTACAATTCGGGGCCTTGACCCTCTGTGCCCCAAAGCACGGGATTTCAATATCCAACTTTACATGTCCATGCCATCTCAAGGCGAGCACTGGAGGATGCACAGATTGACCCTAGCACGTACAGCAATCTCCAGCAGCTGCTCATCATGAGAGAAGCTTGCATGTGCCCAAACTTTCACGGGTTCTTTGCCCGATCACACAGGGGATGATACGTGCAACCGAACGGTGCATCAGCACTTCGAAAAAAGTTGGAGTAGAGGTGACGGGACTACACCTATATCATCTCACACCGCCTAGAAACAAACAGCAGCTACCGATCAGCCCCTGGAGTAGTGGCTTCCGACATCTCAGGTGGGCCTGCAACAAGAGATACGGTGTTCTGCCGCGACAATGTGCCGGGATCTCAGTGGCGGAAACTCAGTACTCCGATGTGAAGTGCAGCTTCTACTGCTGCTGCAGCTGACTGCTCCTGCTGTTGGTAGTAGTAGTAGTAGTAGTAGCAGCAGAAGTAGTAGTAGTACTGGTAGTAGTAGTAGTAGTAGTAGTAGCAGCAGCAGCAGCAGCAGTAGCAGTAGCTGTCGCATTAGCAGTGGCAGTGGCAGTAGCAGCAGGAGCGGTAGTAGCAGCGGCAGTGGCAGTAGCAGTAGCATTAGCAGTGGCATTAGCAGTGGCAGTGGCAGTGGCAGTAGTAGTAGCAACAGCAGTAGGAGTAGGAGTAGGAGTAGGAGTAGGAGTAGGAGTAGGAGTAGGAGTAGGAGCAGGAGCAGGAGCAGGAGCAGGAGCAGGAGTCGGAGTCGGAGTCGGAGTCGGACTACTAGTAGTAGTAGTAGTAGTAGTAGTAGAAGTAATCGTGGTGGCGGTGGTGGCGGTGGTGGTGGTGGTAGTAGTCGTCGTCGTGGTGGCGGTGGTGGTGGTGGTGGTGGTGGTGATAGTAGTAGTAGTAGTAGTAGTAGTAGTAGGAGGAGGAGGAGGAGCAGTAGTGGTAGAAGTAGTAGTCGCGGTGGTGGTAGGGGTGGCCGTGGTGGGGGTGGTGGTGGTGGTGGTGGTAGAGGAAGAATTTGTTGTCCCTATGTTGGCTCTCGACCTGGCTTCTCATGTTCTGAGTTTCCCTGACGTTTCATGTTGGTATGCAAAGCCAGACCCTTGGGCATTGCCAAGCCAGCAAGCTATCCTCCCGGAGACCGCTGCTGATAGACAAGCTCCAGTATTTTGCCATCAGAAGCAATGTACTGCAATTCCATAGCTCAGGGTATTATGCGAAAGGTAGTATGCAAAGCTTGGTCGAGTGGAAGGGCTGCCTGCTGTTGCTACTATTGCTGCTACTGACATGACCAACATCATTATCCGTGTGCTCGTAAGCCCCGAACCGAGATTCAAAAACGAATCTGTGAAACTCTCGAGCCTTGCGCAGGCGGATGTGGAAAGTGCCCAGCTGCAGACAAAAACAAGAAGGCCGTGTCAGACCCTAAACCCTAAAACCCTAGAGCCCTAACACCCTAAACCCTAAAACCCTAAACCCCTAACCCTAAAACCCAAAACCCCAAACCCTAAAACCCGAAATCTTGTTTGCTCCCTGAAGCCCCAACTCTCTGTAAGCCCTTTCTGGATACAAAGCGCTGAACCAAGCGTCGAGCACAGAAGGTTAAAGCCCTAGCTATCCTCCCCATCGTAGTTCCTTACTTTGGTCTGAACGAAGAGCTTACGATCCTATCAGGCAACCCACTAATTAAAACGGAAATTGCGATGGGAGACTCGAGGGAAATCGCAAAGCCAAGACAAGGACACCTTAGTCACCGATTGGCGCTCGAGCTTTGACGGTTCTCATCTTGGGCTCCTGGTGTCCAGCACCCCCCAAGATGGTTCTTCAAAGTGTTTCTTTTGGGAAGATAGCCTTGAGGCTGAGGGTGGAGAGTTGGTAGGGTTTGAGGCAGCAAGTCCTGCATCCTGTAGATGGCACAGAGCCCCAGAACAGCCTTTGGGCACGCGCGGATGTTGAGCTAGTTTTTGTTGGGTCAGGGCGCTCAGGGTTCAGGGCAAGTTTAGGGTTTGGGGTTTGTGCTTTAGGGTTTAGGGTTAGGGTTTCAGCAGGATATGAGGACGAAGCCATCGCCAACTCAACTTGTGCCAGCGACATTGGCTGGCGCATTGCCAGCATCTGCCAGAGTCCTTTGAGCTTCCTCATGGGGTTTAGTATCCCTGTAGTGCCCGTGTAATACCCGTATAGTCTACCCTTATCCTTACGTTACCCTTGTCTAGTACCCTTGTCTAGTAGCCCTTAAAAGCTAACTCGTAGAAGCACTGCTTTGCAGGCTAGTATATTGTCTATGAGCCTTGGGGTTTAGAGGTTAGGTCTGGGCGTGTTTAGGATTTGGGGTTTATAGGGCCCCTTTGAGGCCAAAGTTGGTGGTATGCTAATCATGCAGGCGAAGACGACTCCCTCCCTGCCCCCGCCGCCCAACAAGCCCGGGGCCTTGGTCGAGTGGACTCGTTCGGGGTTCAGGTGTGGGGTTTAGGGTTTGGGGTTTAGAGTTTGGGATTTAGAATTTAGGTTTTGGGCTGGGCGCGTGGTTTGGGGCTCAATGTTCAGAGAAGGAGAGGAGGGTTTGAATATCGGGTGTCACAGGATTCAGCCTCTACCGTCTGATGCGGGTCGGGACGGTCGGGAGGTTTTGACGCCGATGGTGAGGGAGTCTATTGAGGCCAGGGCTTTCCGATTTGGGTGTCCGATACTGAAGCCAGCAACCTTCCTAGAGCCCAATACTAAGAGACACTGTGAGGCTGTGACGGCTGATCGTAAGTTGCACGTTCTCATAAACTACTATCAACCCGGAGAGACTTTCAGAGGTCCAGCTCTCAATGCAGCGGTCTCGCGTTGAAGAGCATTCCCCTTGTAGTACCTCTACAGTTATAGTATCTCATACTCTCCACCCAAAGCACTGAAGTCTACTACTTCAGGCCTCTATGTTGCACAAGCCCGACGTCACATCGTAAGTTTAGGGGCGGACAATTCTCGTCATGCCGGTTGAGGGCTTAGGGCTTAGCAATCTCTATCACTGGTGAGTTTCAGTATTTGGACATGTTTGGTTTCCAGGTTGCAAGCTCAAATTCGCCCGGATGCTACTCCCTCGACATCCCGAAGCCCACAATTCTAAGCTACCTTCCCGAAGCACTCGAACTTCGAGCCTACATCCTCAAGGGTGCATACCGACCCTAAGGAACACGCCTGTGAGCATCATCCCTGCTTCGATTGTAATTAATGGTGAACCAGGAGTACATGCTGTAGCCAATTCGGGTCAGCTGGCTTGTATCCCGACTCATAAAACCTGATTTTGCCAGGTTCAAGCAAGAGCAGGTTTGACTGTTGAACCCTAGAGCCCTTTTCCTTTTTGGAGAGCCCCCAAAACGAACCCATTTTTTAAGGGTTTAGGGTTTAGGCTTAAGCAAGCTTTAAGGAAACGGTTGACAAAGCCCTCTTGGGAACCCTTTTAAGGAACTCTGTGAGAACCCGCCCAGGCCGCGGATCCCTGGGATGGCTCCCGAGGTGGTGCGCGCATGGAGCCAAGCCGTCCGGAAGGAGCTTCAAACTTCGCGGCCAAGTGGTTTCATTAAAGGTTGTCTATATATATATATATACCTACATACATACATTGCAGTAATCTATGTGTATGTTTGTATGTATATATATATATATGCACATAAGTGTATATATATATATAAATATACATACACATACGTACATACGTATATATGTAGATACATGTATGTATGTATGTATGTATGTACGTACGTACGTGCGTACGTAGGTATGTATGTAGGTATGTATGTATGTATGTATGTACGTATGTATGTATATGTAAAGGTTAATGGGGGTGTAGAGGACTAACTTGGTCCTTCCTCTAGTTTCCATCGGGTTCCATGGGTTTGCAGATATATAGCCTAGAGCCAATAACCCTCGACACTGAAGCAAACACCTTCGTTCTTGAACGCCAGTAAGCCCAAGCCCGAATCTTCAAACCGATTTCGTAATCTTTACCCAGAGAGTCCAAGGACCGCAAGTAGTAGGGTTTTAGGCCCCCCAAATCCATACTCTGAATGGTTGTTGGAATTAAAACTCTCCTATTTGAGTACTTGGACCCTTCGGGTTACAGGGTTACACACCATTCTCCAGAGCCTGCCCTGGAACTCGACTCCTCGACCCTGGATATGCCTTACAGCCTTCGGCGTACACAGAATCACAAACCCGCCCGCAGCCATTCCTTGGCATCTTTAAGCTGATCCTCGAAACCCTAAACCTTTGTTTTTCGCACGGAAGAAGTCCTAAATCATTCCAAAACGGAAACTTAAGCGACAATCCACAAAGCATCGCAAAACCTTGTGCGTGGGAAAACAGGGGCCCGACAGCGTTCCATTCTGAAACCTGTATCCCCAAACCCTGCACCCTAGCCGCTCAACACTGAACCTACATATCCTGTACGGGACTTTAAGCCCGCTCACATGCCATGAAGAAAACATAAGACCTCCATACTCCACAATTCACGCCGAAAGCCCTAAGCCCCAAAGTCCTTTTGAAGAATCCCGCAGAGGAACACCCACTAAACCCCTAAACTCTAAGCCGTAAACCCTGAACCACCCACCCCCCCTAAACCCTAAACCTAAAACCCTGAACCCACCCACTAAGCCCCTAAAACCCTAAACCTTTTTTTAACGGGCATCCTGCCTCCTCCGAGGTCCAGGGACGTTTGCGGGCCAGGGTCCAAGCACCCTCGAGCGCAAGAGAAACACTCGGACTAGGGTTAGTTTAGTTACCAACACTGTTTTGGGGGCTCCTTACTCTAGTTATAGTATACTCATAAGAATATCCCAAAACCCTATTATTTATCTATATTAAGGGTTGAGGTTTAGGGGCTTTAGGGGTTTAGGATGTAGGGTCGGGAGTTCACGGTTCGGGGGTTTAGGGTGTAGGGCTTAGTATGCTTTCATGAGGGCTTGTGGGTGTAGGGTTCAGGCATGTTGGTTCAGATGTCAACGCGGCACAGAAGACTCGTTTTCCAGAGCATAGTTGGTATTTCTCCTTACAGGATGTTGGGCCCCAAACCCAAAACTTCTGAATGTGAACCCCTCAACGATACATTCCTCTGATAACCGAGCCTGCTAGCCGTCCTCCTTCGCCACAAGTTGCTGCTTTTGGGTTTCAGGTCCGCTGTACTTTCAACAGAGTTTGACACTGAGGGTTTAGGGTGTAGCTTCGAGCCCCAAAAGCCGTGAGGCCATTTGTGGCATCTACCGCATTCAGCAAAACACTTTGAACGGCCGGGCCGTGTACAAGAAGGATCGCTCTGAAGCGTTCCTGGGCAAGCACTCGGTTTAGGGCATTGGGTTTGGGGTTTAGGGTTTAGGGTTTGGGGAGTTGAGGATTTGTAGCAGGGCGGGCATTATTCATTCTTGGCTATGCCACAGTGGTGTTTAGATTGGTACAGAGTGGTCATACATATTGGGGGGTTACACATTACCAACATGAACACCCTAGTTTTCCAGTCTTCAGTCTTTATGCTCACTTGTACTTGGTTGCACCGCTGCACCCCAAAACCCAAACCCGAAACCCTACACCCCAATCCCTGAACCCTAAACCCTAAATGTCCCACATCCTAAACCCTAAACCATTATTTTCAGACCTCCCGAAACTCCAACGTCTGGAAACCAAGGGTATTGATATTGGGTCCTTGGGGGGTCTAGGGCCCAAACTGTTTATTCCTTGGAAGCACAGGGTAGCTCAAGAGTATCGTAGACCGCTGCTAGGGTTTTATGGATTCAGTAAACGCCCTTGTTGCAAAGGCCACAACACTCGGAGACCCAGTGATTATGATCCTTCACGGAGTTTTGAGGTAACACGGAGTAGCGCTTGAGGCTTCAGCTAAAGTCGAACTGAGCCGCACTGCCCCCGTCCCCCATCCCTGTGGTGGGATTATTTGGCTTAGGTTCGCAGGAATTTCAAAAGGCCACGAAGAGCTCCGACAAAAATGAGAGCTGGAGTTCAGGGTAGTTGTGCAATTGTTCGGCTTCCTTATTACTAGCTACAGCTATACCATAACATGCCCACCTTGTTGTAATTAAGGCCTCTCCATGAGAATTTCGGACTTCTTGGGTTTTGAGAGCTTTGGGTTGGCTCCTATTGGGGCATTCGGGCCTGAGCAAAGCCAAAACCCTATAGGAAGAGCCGGCCCAAGGGCCGGTCCACTGCGAACTCCGGAGTCATAAGCCCCGAATCCTCCTCCCCTGATGACTCTACTCTGCTCAAGCTGTTCAGGGCCCGGGGTTTCCCTTTAATTCTGTGGACAGTTCTCTAAAGAAGGGTCCCTTTTGAGATCCCCAATGTAGTACAGCACCCTTATATAAAGGACCCGAAAAAGGGAACCGAATTTAGAGAACTACCCATATGTAGAACCCTCATAGTACCCCCATAGAAACCCCTGTCCCTGTAGAATCCCTTAGAGCTCTCTTTAAGGAACCCCCCAAAAAGGGAACCTTATTCCGGATTGTGGAGTTTGGGGTTTAGGGTTCAGGTTTTGGGTTGCTTGCCTGATCCTCAGAAAATCGGGTTTAGGGTTTAGGGTATAATGCTACGCTACGTCTTGCGAAGTGTCGTGGCCCAGGTACTTGCTGTACACCACGCTCAAGGCCAAGCACGGTTTCACCTCTTTGGGGAGTCGGACAACACAGAAGTATTCTTTCATCATAGTATGGGTAACCTTTTTCATGTTTATGGGTACTAAAACTCAATATAAAAACTCTTGAATTTTTCATGTTTAATTCTATCCCAACCATGAACTAG
>CAJNJA010055842.1:0-24547 GCA_905231915.1 Symbiodinium necroappetens | reverse complement strand
CGAGGGGGGGTTGAACAACACATGTAAACAACCCCACCACCCGCAGCACAGGGCGGGGCCGGAGGCATACTAGGGGGGCTAACAGGGGGGTACCATGTATACACCCGAAATCCTCGTGAGGGTCGCACTTTTGTCTCAAAAGTGCCAACAGTCACAGGGATGGGCCTCTAACCTGGGATCCTCGTCAGTGTTGTGACTTCTGAAGCTACGCAGCTTCGTGGCGTGTTCAAAGTGGCGGCACTCGGTTTCGGTCTGTGCCGCGCCCAGCTGCTGACCCTCAACCCTAAACCCTTTCATATCTATACACCTAGACCCTAAACAACCCCACCACCCACACCACAGAGAGGGCGGGGATGCAAACCCCACGCCCGAAACCCAACACACACCACCACACCACAGGGAGGGGGGAAAGGATTAAACACTAAACCTGAAACCCACAACCCACCACCAGGGGGAGAGGAGGGGGGGCGGGGGTTAAATAACCCAAAACGCACCACCACACCACAGGGCGATGAGGGGATGTTAGCCACGTAAACAGGTAAGGGGGGGTAACCATAGGGGGGAGGGGGGGGGTGGTCGAGCGACGCTGCACCATGTAGTGGGGGTTTTCATGGATAGGGGGGTTTGGTTGCAACGGTCCCTTCCGCCAGGCCTCATCCTGTGACTGTAGTGTGAACCGAAGACCGACAGGGTGCATTCGTGCGCGACGGTAGGGGCTTGCGCGCCTGCCCTTTGGCTTTGTTGAAGAAGAAGAAGAGAGTACCCTAAACCCTAAACCCCTTTGCCCATAACCCTGCCGAAAGAAAAGAGAGAGTACACTTGCTGGGGAACCTTGGAGCAACAAGGCTACTCCACTTTTCAGTCTGTTCCTCTTAATACGGGAGGAGAAACACACATGTCCATGCTGTTCCGAAGTGGTGGCTAGACTCGCTGAGTTATAGAGGTTTTGTTGATCGGAACTCCCTTGGACATTTGTAGTTCTAATCCGGGGGACACACAAAGGTGACCCCGAACAGACCTTGGACTCGGCTGCGCGCATTGCGTGGAGGGGTGCGCTCACGAGTGTGCTCCTTCGAAGCCGCCAGCAAGCAAGCAAGCAAGAGTACGGTGTGGAAGAAGAGAGAGAGAGAGAGAGAGTACGAGAGAGAGAGAGAGGAGAGAGAGAGTGTGCAAAGCAAAGAGAGAACACTCCCTGCCTTCGCTTCCTCAGCTCAGGCCAGAGCTTAGCGACTCCTCGGGCAAGCCGTACCTCTGCACGGATGAGGCTCCGCCGGCTGTTTGCTTCAAAGCGCGAAGAGCCTTCAAAAGCGAAGGATCACTTCGGGGATCCTTGCCGTGGCCGTGGCGAAGTCTGGATCAAAGGCGCTGCGCAGACTTCCGTGTCGATGTGGGTTGATCCCGCCCAGACGACGAGTCTGCGACAAAGCAAGTTTGTTATGTTGCCCCAACCAGGCTTGTCCGTTGGATCTGGTTATTACAAGCTTCCGGACAAAACTGTGACTTGGTCGGACCATGTAGGAAATGAAGATAGTGTCAGGCATGCATTGATGCCTTTGCTTGCTGCCCTAATCGCGCCTGATTGAGCACGGATGATCACAGACATGTTCAGCACAAGCATTAGGCAGAGGACTTTGACAAGGACGGGTGGCCGGCCGCCTCAGAGCCTCAGGGAAGACGCTTCGCTTTGGTGAGCAGTGAGAACCCTGAGGTTCCACACAGGAGACATTGGGCTCATAACCCCAGCAGGCTCATTTTGCACTTCCTTTGCCCTTCTCTCTCCGTTTCGCGATGTAGCTGTTTAGCTGCCTTTTCGCAGGTCAAGTCAAGATCATTGACCGAAAAAAGAACCTTGCTGCGACCCCGGTGGAAGCGATGGACACATCCTCAGACAAGTTCACGAGGCGTGTCCGATTCCAAGAATCTGAGGTCAAGCTCAAGGGCGGCGAGTATGTCGCACTTGAGATGATCAATGTCCGGAACTCTGTCTTCAAGAGGACGAAGGACGTGAGACATTGATACTTGAAGGTAACCTACAACAATGCAGATATCATCAACGCCGACGCCGGAGGCGCACCAATGCAAAGCGCTGCTTGAGATCTATCAGCTAAGCAATGCGGGCGTAAGCTGGCGTGGTGGCAGGTGTTTGCTGCTTCGCAAGCCATGAAATCGATCGGCCGGTACTGCTCGCTCAGTGCACATGCCCGAGAAGCACCCACCACCTCCCACCACGTTCTAGGTGTCGCCAGCTTTTTGCGCTGAGGCAAGCGGAAAGAGCTGCTTGAGCTCGCAGCCAAAAACGGAGCAGCGGACTTACCCATGCCTCCCATGTAGCAGGCACATCAACAGAATGAGGCCTGGCTGCAGCGCCAAGGTCACTGGAAAAGATGGCGAGGAGCTCTGCAGGGATCCCAAGGCCATTCTCAGGAAGCGGAAGGGCATGTAATTTGACGTGCGAGTGCACAGCTTTGGTTGAAGGTGATGGCTGCAGTCAAGGCCGCTCTAGACGTGGTTGCGAAGGCCGTTGAAATCGAGCATCTGCGCGCACCAGCAGAACTCCAGCAAATCTCTGCTGCAACAGGCGGGAAAGCTACCTTCCCTGATGCAAGCCACGGCTGTCATGCCGGTATTGGAGCCATGGACAGCCCGGGGCACCCGTGATTTCGGTGTGATGTCGCCGTGGATTGGTGAAGAGCCTGACGATGAAGGATGCTCTTGTCCGCTCGATGCGCAGGACGCCAGACAACGGCTGCCTCACAGCGACTTCGAAGCTGGGCCCTCAGATGTCTGCAGTCTGTGGTGACGAGCGCATCTTGACTGTAGGCTTGTGCCAAAGACAGTCTACAAAGTGCACGAGAAGGCTTCCGACCTCGTCCGCGAGTGCGATTCTCACCAGTTTATTGGTTCATACACTCACTCCTGCTGCTCCAACGGCGGCCATTTTTTGTGGGGCTGAAAGGGTGTGAGCGTTGTCATGGCCACACTTGCGAGCTGCGAGACGTCGACGAGCCGAAGTTTCCGTCTAACTCGTAGCCATGTGGGGCTGTGGTCGCAGCCCGTGCCATGTATACAAGAGTCGATGAAGCTTAGTATAGTATGGACTGAGATATGCAGGACCTCGACATTTTGAAGCCGTGCTGCCGTCCTGTTTACGTAAAACATTTGGAGCAGGATTCGCAAACAGTCGTTTGTTGAGATCTTGGCTCAGGATGGCCATGAAAGGATAGCATCTGCGAGGGAATGCTGAAACACCGTTTCTTGCCGGGCTGAACAGAGTCGCCGAAAAGCGACATTCCCGGCAATTGTGTCACCCTTGGTGCGCATGCACCGGAACAGGAGTCGCAGCGAGCGGCCGTTGCAAGCATTGATTCAATAAAGAGGCCAGCTGCATCAGCCCGAATTTGCAGAACACCGGGAGCGCACACATTCTGCAATATTCGCCTAGCCGAAACGGCCTGTACCACAGACGTTCATGCGTAAGTCTCAACTGCACCGTGAGCTAATGTGTGTCATGAGTTTATCTATCATACGGTGACGCTAGCGAAGAACATGGTGTGTCTCTGAGGCGAAGAACGTGTCATTCTTTCAGTAGTTGTTTTGCTGTTGTTCTGTCATGTTTTGTCTTCGTGTCCGCCTTGTTCCAATGGAGACAGGATGTACTGTACCCGTACAACTTCAGCGCCCCACCGAACCAACAAATAACAAGCGTTCTGGAAATGCAGCGTGGCGATTGCAGTCATTACTCAGCCATGCCCGGCCCAAGGCCACCCACTCCAGGAGATGCGATCCTTGTGAGTCTAAGACAGGGCCTTGTGGCATCGGAGCTGCGATGGCAGTGGGAGAGCCGAGGCATCGGAGACCATGGTGCCACAGGTGCAGGGCACCTCGTGGCAGCAAGCTTTGCTTGGCTCCAGAGACCAGGCGGTGTTTCGCAAAGCCATCAGCTGTGCAGGCAGTTGGCAAGCCGCTGTCCAAGTCTTGGCGGATGTCACGGAGCTTCGCACGCCCAGCGTCTATTGCTTCAGCGCCTCCATCACAGCTTTGCATAGAGGCTGGCGGTGGCAGGCGGCAATCGCGACGCTCTCCGAAATGCGGGCTTACACCGTGCCCTGGAACCAGGTCACCCTTAGCGCTGGCCTCAGCGCCTGCAAGACAGAAAACTGGCAGCTGGCGTTGCGTCTCTTTTCGCAACTGGTCTCGGGCCGGATCTCGCCAAATGCTATCAGCTTCAGTGCTGCCATCAGTGCATGTGAAAGTGCAGGCAATTGGCAGATGGTGTTGGGGTTGTTGTCCCAGATGTCCATCGATCAAGTACCGACGGATGTGGTAATCTGCGGCGCTGCAATCAGTGCTTGCGGAAAAGGCAGCGACTGGAAGACGGCCTTGCTGTTGTTGTCCCACGTGCTTATACAAAGGCTTCAGATGGACTTGATCAGCTGTAATGCTGCCATCAGTGCCTGCGAAAAAAGTGGCAAATGGCAAACAGCATTGCTGCTGCTCTGGCAGATGCCGGTCATCAGACTTTCTGCAGACGTGATCAGCTGCAATGCGACCATCAGCGCGTGCGAAAAGAGAGGCGAGTGGCAGTTGGCTGTGTGCGTGCTGTGGTCAATGCCAGAAGCCAGGCTGGTGGCAAATACGATCAGCTACAGTGCTGCCATCAGTGCTTGCGAGAAAGGTGGCAGCTGGCAGGTAGCAGTTCGTTTGTTGTCCTGTTTGCTCGGGGCTCGAATCCCGGCGGGTGTGATTGGCTTCAATGCGGCCATCAGTGCTTGCGAAAAACGCGGCATTTGGCAGATGGCTCTGCATTTGTTGTCGCAAATGCCTGCGGAGGGAGTCTCAGCGGATGTGATCAGTTGCAATGCCGTGATCAGTGCTTGTGAGAAGGGTGGCGATTGGCGCCAGGCTTTGCTCTGCCTCTCGCAACTGCCTGTCGTCAGACTTTCTCCTAACGTCATTAGCTCCAACGCTGCCATCAGCGCTTGTGAGAAAAATCAAGAGTGGCAAAGCGCGGTGCTCCTGCTGTCCCGCATGCTTCTGGCTCAATTGCCGGCAGATGTGATCAGCTTCAATGCTGCCATCGGAGCCTGCCAGAAGCATGGGAAGTGGGAGGTGGCTGTGCTCTTGTTGTCCCGCATGTGCAGCGCACGGGTCGTGCCCGACATGACCAGCTTTGATGCGGCCATCTGCGCATGTGAAGGGAGTGGAAATTGGCAAGCTGCTTCCGTCTTGATTCTCACAGTGGCAGCAGGCCGTGATCAGAGTTCTGCTCTACACAGTCTGCGGCGCAACTCTGTTTACATTGAAGGAGAGCGCGGTGCTCCGGAGTCCGCACGGGCGAGCTGACACAGGTCTGTAAAGGTGTGAGATTTTCATCCCGTCCCTCCGAGCGACCACCATTTCCGCAACGACATCACAACAACAACAACAACAACCACCACAGCCGCCGGTTCTACGACGCCACAATGTGGGTGGTTATTTGGCGGTTCGGTACGGGGTTCGAATGTGGTGGGAACTGTTACATTTGAGCTCGGGGAGCAGACGAGGGCCAGTCGTCTCCGCGACTTTGCCTGACAGCTTAGGTTGCCCTGAATGCTTCAGATGCCCACATGAAGACCGTGATCAAGATGTCCGATGCCGGAAACCATCTGCAGAAGTTCGCTTCAACTTGCAGGAGAATGCAGCTTGTGCTTGGACCGGGATGCTGGGCGGGGGAATGAGAGGTTTGAGAAGTGCTGTGTTTACATGTGTGATGTCAACAACGCGCACACCCAAAGGTGGGGCAGTGTGCTCAAGCTGACAAAGGCTTCGGACCAGCTTCACAGCCCCCGTGTCCCGTGTGACAGCGCAAAGGCAGAGCAGAGTTCTCGATGCCCGGAGCCATACCTCTGTTGGGATTGGGACGTGGAGGCATGCTACGAGAAGGACAGCATTCGGTCCGAGGGTTCCCCCTTAAGCTCCACCTACTGGTAGCACACTTTAAATTTAGCAACAAAATGATTGAGACGTTCGCCTCAGTACAGCCGTAGCTGCTTAGCTGGACGACATCTGGATGAACTTTTGCATTGATTAGCTCAACCAGCTGTGGCTTCCAATTGCTCCCTGAGCGCAGAATTCGTCGTGGGGGTCTGTGAACCGCGAACCGGCGGATGGCCTTCCTCCTTTATTGGGATTCTGGAAACGCACATACCTGCGAAATGTTTCCAGGAGACCATTGATGTTTGCAGGTCAGTTTCGCTCGTCGACTGATCCCAAAGAAGGCCAAAGATGGTCCTGATGAAACCGGGCACAGAAGGATATGCAAAGACATCACCATGGCCTCCATAAGGCTGTCATGCGCACTTCGCCTCTGCCGTGTGCCACACAGAAGCGTGCTTACTACTCGCTTTTCTTCGTTCTCCCTTCCCTTTCGGCTGAGATCTTCTTGCCTTGCTCCTGGATGGTGTCGCCAGCCGCGCCGGCACGTTCCTGCGGGGAGGAGTTTTTCCGCAGTTTCGATGATCTGGTGAGTGCTTCGGGGGCAGCCACTGCTGCGAAAGTGGACTATTGGCGCGGGGGTCTCCAAACAGACGAGCGGCCCGGCCAGTATGCCGAGTACCTCCTGAACTTGTCGGAGGTCTGTGCCTCCACCTGTTGGGGTGCGGGACGCTCGGCGTAGACTTTTCTAAATAGGGCTTCTTAGGGCCGCAACGACATGACCGTGATTGTGCTTGAATGTGTGTGCGCTGTGATGGCAGGAGCAAGGTATTGGGAGCTTTCGCTGGATCGCGAACTGTACTTTCGCAGCTGGGTTGAGAAAACATCGCAGTTGGATTGCGAAGGCTGCCCTGAGCTGCCAGCAAAGGTTGAGGGGCTGGCTCCTGTGGTGCACGTGGGCATGTGCGTTCCCGAACTGTGCTCTGGTGGGGAGGTCAGGGAGGAGCTTCTAAGCAGAGCCTTGGCAAGTTCGGAAGACCCATATCATTATAGTTATAGCAATCGTCTAGCATAATATATCATAGTATATCATAGTATAGTATATAGTAGTATATTATATGCCCTGTCAGCAAACTAAATTAAACGTTCCAAAGTTGCCTGCGTTGTCGGAGAAACGCATGTTTTGGATTCTGCCCTTCCCTCTCTCCGTCTCCATTTCACACTGGCTCTCGGCTGACGAGGATATTTGATGCATGTCCTCGGTGCCGCCCTGGCATTTCCGGTGCCAACAAAGGCTGAAGCCCAGATCGAGGAGCTTTCCCATTGGTCGAAGTTTCAATTAGATTTCGTCATCGCTGGAGTTGACAATTGTGGCACCACTTCTCTTGGCCGCTGGTTGCAGCAGCTGGAGGAGGTGGAGTTTAGTCGAGGCGGTGAAGAAGATGCGTCGTTTTTTTCACACGACAGGCTCTTGCCTTACGTGTCGGAGGTCCAGGCTTTCAACTCACAGTGGCGGAGTCCGTCAACGTTGAAAGGGCTGAGACATCCAAGCTTGTGGGCACACCTTCGTGTCCGCATGGCTCTAGCCCGTATTCAGCGCTTGCGAGTCTTGCTTGTTGTTTGTGATCCACTGAGCCGTATTGACAAGGCTTTCTGGTGGTATCATATCTGTAACCCGTCACTGCCGCACCCAGAGGCAGACCCGCTGCTGCGCACACCGGGCACCTGCTTCCGCAGCATTTCTAGCGTTCTGGAGGACCCGCAATTCCTCAGGCGTTTTGAGGCGGGGGGAAGTCATGAATGCTCCCAGAAACCCTGGTCTCCGAAGTAGGTTTTGAATATCTTTTTTCCAGGGCTTGTTCTGGGGCTTGAGGTACGGAGGCACCTGGAGCATGTACAGCGGCTTTTTCATCAGAGACTGGCCGTACTGCATCAAGAGCATCTGCGTCTGCAAGCCCCGGATGCATTCTACAGCACCCTGCACTTTCTTGGGCTTCCTGCTCCTGAGTGGGCTCGGTTGACGCGGCACAACCACCGCCCTGGACATCGTACTGACCTCTGCCACAATGCCACGCTTGTCCGGCAGTTCAAGGACCATGGAGCGAAGTGCCTCCTTGCTCGTGTCTCATGCCTTCTCCTAGCTGTGAGGAGCTCCTGGCACCGGAGAGTCTCCGACTGCAAGCAGTGCGGGCAAAGGGGGGGCCACTTGCTTTCCTAAGTGCTGTCATCTTTGCACATGGCATAAGGTATGTCTACCTGGAGCAACTGTTGAACAAAGTCGGGATGTTGCCCTCGCCTCATCTCAGTTGCAGTCTGAAAAGGGGACTTCTAAGCCTGCCTGAAAGACATTCAGCCGCGACCGAAACCCAAAGCACCAATCAGGAAGCCCTGGCCTCATCTTAAGCTGGACTCCCAACCCCGGCAACGTCTTTTCCCAAAGTCCTTTAGAACCGCCAAAGAGGGAGGCTCTTCGTCCCCAAGTTCCAAGGCCCGTGCCGGAACAGCTGCTGCTTCGGCAGTCCCGGTGCGACCGACTCGAGGAGCTGTTGGAAGGAGAAGATTGGAGAAAGCGACTGATGCGGATAGTGCTGATGTTCGTGTTGATGATTGCAATAGGAACCAGTCGGCTTAAAGCAAGCGCCAAAATGCAGACCACCTATACTTACAGGTGGGGATATTCAAACCAGGGGACATCTCAGCGGCCCGTTCAATGGTTCCCTTACATTTGGTGGGCCCATGGGTTAGTTCACCCGCATGAAAAAACCCATCGTTTTTGTGCAAGTGACTTGCTGGGGAGCCAAGATAAGCTTTTCGGTTAGATACGAGCTCACACCGCACACTATATTAGCATAACGAGCTCAATACTATATAGGTAAATTTAAAGGGGAAAAATCCACCATATTGATTTGGCAAATGGCTTCCTTATTTCTGGCCAATTTTCTTAATTATCGAGCAGATTATGGGATTTTGTCGACTTTTTCTGACCAAATTTAAGTCGTAGAAGATAATAATAAATCGGGATTGGATTTCTTTCGAAATTTTCTTTCTCTATTGGTGTTGATTATTGATTATGATCGAATTATATCGAGAATCTTTTAATGAGAATTTAGGAGATTTCGTATATGATTTTTTTTGATTCGGGCGTATTCTCTTTTTTAATTTACGAGATTGGAAAATCTATGCTATAAATGATAGGAAAAAATTTAGATTATGAACCAATGATATTTTTCGCTTATTTGAAATTTGACAATAATGTATATTGAATAATAGACCGTAATTACGTTGTCTTTTTGAATTCTTGTCGGTAACTGTATCTCAAAGGTAGATATATCTAGGATATTAAATTGGAGCTGGGAGTTGTACTTGTCTCTGTCTATCTTCGTATATGGCCTTCTGTTTATATCACGAGTCCGGCTCGCGGGCCGATAACCGTTTTTTCTAAGCAATTACGAAGAACGAATTTATTTAATATATTTTAATATATTCCTCTAGCTTGCCAAATATATGAATCTTACTGATTCGAGATAAGAGAATTACGCTCCCATTCAACTATAACAAAAAATTTGCAAGATAAGTGCAACATTCGTGCATATCGTAACATTGCGACAAGAAGATAGCTTCAATTCGTTCCGAGTCGGCTGATTCAGCTCGGAAGCTCGGAATAATTAGGATAGATGTCAGCCACATAACCACAGGCGAGAAGTAATAATTTAACAGGGACAAGTGGTCTTAGACACTTACGAAATTTGAAATTAATGATCCGCTTATGATCATTTCTCATACCTCTCTTGATCTTGAACAATCCTTGACGGTCTTTTGAGAAATACTGCCCAAAATTCTATCATTATTCTATTATTAAATTGTCAGAATCATTGAAACAACAATAATTTCATTTCTGATCCATATATATGAATATCAAAAAAAAAGATAATTAATCAATAAATATATTCCGCCATAAATCGACAGAAGATTTGCTGCTACGCACCAAAAAAAAATTGCGTGGATCGCCTGCCACCCGCCATTAGACATAGCAGGTCCATTCGAATTTTTTGTGAAAATTCAATTAAAATACGGAATATTATAGAGAAATCAGAAGCCAAGATTCAATAAATATATACCGTCGGAATTCATTACTAATTCGTTGAAAAAGATTTCTAGATATTGACTAATTCTCATATTATATGATATTTTTATTGATATATATATATATATGTATATGAGATGTTAGATTTGAGAAATTTCTTGAAATTCTGAAATTATTTCAAGAATTTAAATTAATCGAGATTATATATTTGCGATTGAGCTACTAGTAACAAGAATTTATCTATAGAAAATGAACTATTTTCTGGAAATCTATATATTCGTCATTACGAATAGAAATCGAATTTAAGCGCGATATGATTTGAATAATTCAGAAATTCATGATCCGTTCCGAGATCTTCCTCGAAATCTTCTTCTTATATTTTCTAATCGTCGTTACGATTCCATATCGAAGATAACTATTATATATTATAAATATATGAAGAAGATATGAAGACTAAATAGTGCCTAATTTCCAATAGAGATATCGATACATTGTCGTTAGAATCAACATAAGAATATTAAATATTCCTTATCTACGATGAAGTACTCTATTCGAATCCAGATAAAGACGACGCTAAAGATTGTCTTATATTCTGTAATATGCCCTATTCAAGATCTTCGAATCAAGATAATATCTTTATTTTTCATAGTGATACCGTACGCGATTATTCTGATAAGATGATCTATCGAATTATTTTTTAAATCATATTCTTTGAAATGAATTAAAAAGATATACAGAAATATATTTCATAAGCGGGTGTTCCTATAAGATATTCTATTGTTCAATATTATTTTGAACCAAATTCAGAAATTATAAGCAAAGATCTTCTATAAAATACTTATGAATATATTTTCTTTAGAACTGAATTTCTTCATAAAAGATCTCCATATATGGAAAATATAGTATAACTAGGAATTCTTCAGATCTTAGATTACGGCTACTTTTTCATATATATATATATATTATATTAACAAAAGATTTTTAAAATTATCTCATATTATCCATAAAAGTATACCATAAATAATCGACCTATAAATGACATTAAAAAAGAATAATATATATACATTATCATTAGAATTCAATATTTTATAGAAAACTAAGATATATAAAGATATATCATAAAATCAATAAGATTCGATTTTCCAAGATTAATAGATCCTAAATTCCATATTTCTTTCAAATACCGTATATAAAATATATGAAAACTCAATCAAAGAATTCTTAGATTCTAAACTTATATATATATATATACATAATATCGAATATAATCTATATAATAATACTTAAGAAAAGAAATTCTTAATAAATGAATGGAAAAATCAAAAAATATAAAATAAATTCCTTTACTAATAAAAGCATTCACTACGAAACCATAATTCATTTAGAAATGCTCAGATCTTAGATTCTATGTCATATTCTATAATTTAAGCCCCTTAACTTTGTAGACGAGAGATATATACGATAGACTGATCTATAAAAAATTCATATTTAATAATTAGATAGAATTATGATTTTTTGCGTCTTCGATATTTATCAAAAAGAAGCATATCGATAATTAGAAAGAAGCGGGAGGCAATTAAGATTCAAGAATCCCTATTTTCGATCGACTAGGATATGGGATATCAAATATGATTTCATCGCGCAATCAATCCATCATATATAATCTCTTATTCCCTAATGCTTCCTCCTAGCAATGATCATATGACAGAGAATACGATATATCGACATCCTTTACGAGAATACAGAAATATTTTATTAAGATATTCGATATCGAATATGATATTCAAGAATAATTATATGATTCTCTTGGATCTATCTATACTATAATCAAGACTGAAAAATTGAATTTCAATATAGCCAGACCCGTAGAATCAAGAACCAAGATATCCAAGATTCTTGAGTCTTGGATCTTAATTCCCAAGATTAATCCATATTGAGATCTGAATTAAAAGATTGTTTTTCAATATGCGCAGACCACAACAATCTAGCAAGAATCAAGATATCCAGGACTCTTCACTCTTGGTTCTTGATTCCATAGATCTGATTATATTGAGATCTGCATGATATTTGCCTTGAATTACAATGGAATATCATCAAAATATATCATATCCGAATATCTCTCATCTCGAAATCCACGTCTTTTCTTTTTTCAGCTATGATCGTGATGCAGGACCCGTGATCGGGGTGTCACCCTTGAGAAGAGCTTTGGATTTTCGATCGAGAACAGGCTGGCGAGATGTGTCTGGGCAAGGTGGCGGTGGTAGTGGGGGGGAGGGTGGGGGGGCGGCGGGGAGGGGGGGGGGTAGTGGAGCCCCTTAAGACCCTGAAGATTAGGCCTAAATCCTAGGCCTGGGCAATCAAACAATCGAATCCAAGATCTCTATTTCAGACCCGATCCCTGGATCTAAATTATATTATATCGAACACTCCAACCCTTAAGATGGAGGAGCAACTAGCACTCAATAGACTTCGTAATGATGTCAATCAATCAAGATCAAAATCTTTCAAAACCAAGGGTAGGGAGGGGGAATCCAATTTCGCAGCCCCAGCTCCCCACCCGCAGCCCAGCCCCAGCCCCAGCACAACCCGGCCAATTCCAGAATCAAAATATGATTCCATCAATAATTGGTCAAAATCTTCAATAATTTCTATAAATCCCGAATCTTAATTACTCGAGGCTCCGACCGAGTTCCCCGACCAAGACGAGAAGAAGAATAGAATATTCGAATGGCGGCTTCTTTGCGACTTTCGCACATAAAGATATGAAATAAAATTTAGATGCCAGCAATATCTCATATAATAATACAAATTACGTGGCAAAAGGCCATAGAACAGAAAAGATTTGAGATTAAGCCCAAAAGATGCTCATATTTGATTATAGAAACAGATATATTTCATAGCAAAATCATAACGTGCCAGATTTCTCCGCAACTTGGATCCCGCCCCAATCAAGGCAGGGAGCCAGAATTGCTCTAGCAATCTCATTCGTGATTTCAAAATATTTTGAGAATCTTGGCATGAAATAAAATATATATTCTTTATATATTTCAATATTTTCGAAAATTATCCTAATATACGATTTAGGCGAATATTATATAAATTCTCTAGAAATTTAAGAGAAACATTTTCTCGAAGAATGAATATATAGAAGAGAATAAATGGAAATATTTTATTTGCTATATATTATAGAAAAAATTTACAAATATGTATATATATATATTTAAAAAAATATATCAAAAAGAAAATAGTAAAAAATATTTTAGAGAGGACTCGTTATTCGTAACAATAGAGACAAGAGACAATAAATCATTTTGTCGTGAATTCATATATCAGAAAATAGACAAATAATTATTCCTAGATAGAGAGATACAATCACAATCAAATAAATAGATAGAGATAATAAAAACAAATAGAGATAGATAGATAGATAAACAAACAGATAGATACAGATAGACCATTAAGGCCGACAAATTCACACAAATAAAAAGAGATATAAATAAATAGATAGACAAGATAAATAAATAGACAAATATCAACAAATAATAACAGAAGTTATTCGCACCTAAAAAATCGAGACATCTTATCATGAGCATACGACAACGATTTTAAGCGAAGCCGATAATTTTAAGTATATTTTAAAAAGATAATAAGAATATCAAAACTATGTTTCAATGAAAACGAAAGATTTAAATATATTTTAAAAAGAATACAAATTACTAATTTCCAAATATAACGACAAATTCGGAGCAAAAGAAAATACGATAAATAAATTATCTACCTCGAATTCAATAATTATATTTCTTAATCTCAAATATAATTCTTCATTAGAAAAGCCAAATAAAACGACAATCTTTAAATTCTCAAATAACATATATCCATATTTTTATATATTCAGAGAAATAACGCCGGGAGATTATATTATCGTAATATTTGAGAAATATATTATAGATATAAATAGAATTCTCATATCTAACAACGAATAAGAAAATATACATATTTATCATTAACAAATGCATATTTCTAAATAGAGAGATATAATCGCAAATAAATAGATAGACACAAATAATCAAATTCTTACAAACGGACACAAACAAAATAGATAGATACAGACAGACAGACACAGACAAATAGACAGAGAGTTACACAAACAGACAGACAGACACAAACAGACGGACACCCATAAACAGACACAAACAAACGGACACAAACAAACAGACACAAACAGACAGACAAATAGACACATAGACAGACAGACAGACAGACAGACAGACAGACAGACAGACACACAGACAGACAGACACACAGACAGACAGACAGACAGACGGACAGACAGACAGACGGACAGACACACAGACGGACAGACAGACAGACGGACAGACAGATAGACACAGACAGATAGACACAGACAGACACAGACAGACACAGACAGACACAGACGGACACAGACGGACAGAGAGAGACAGAGAGAGCCAGACAGAGCCAGACAGACACACAGACACACACACACACACAGCTCTTCAGCATATACAAGCCCACACAAGCAGTGAGACACACATAGACACAAGCAGATATAGATACAAACAAATACGCATACCCACACAGACACATATACACACACGCAGACAGACAGGCAGACAGTCGCACACAGATAGAGAGACACAAACGCAGACAAACACAGAGACAAACAGAGATAGACAGAGACAGACAGACAGACAGAGACAGACAGACCGACAGACAGGCACAGACAGACAGGCACAGACAGACACAAACAGACGGACACACACAGACGGACACAAACGAAGGAAATTATCTGAACGAACAATCTGACACAGCGATGCACACGAACAAAATCTGCTGCAACCAATTTACAAATACAGACATGTTCTGAGTGGGCCGCCTGCTCCATCAGCAGGCGACAGCGGCGGTTGCTGGTGCTACAGAAGTCGGGACGTGTTGCAATGAGTGTATGGGAACGGGTTTGAGTGAGCACAATCGTGCTTGCAACGATGAAACCGGAGCTGGAAAACTGCGGCACGATGGAACATGTGCTTCTAATCCAATAGGGATTGGAGGTAGTTTGATAAGGATAGAATGCAGAGGACGTATTTGTGTGAGAACGAATTGTTCGGGCGTATTTAGATGATCGTGCTTGCAACGATGAAAGCGGAGCTGGAAAACTGCGACACAACACAACATGTGAATTGAATCCAATGACACAGTGGCTGCCCATGCTTCTTGATCTCACAGCCAAAACAGCTCCTGCTTGCCAAGAGCAAAAGCAAACACGGAAACAGACGCATAGACACACAGGAGACACACATCGACACCTGCATTCAGAGCGAGAGCACGTTTCAGCTATGGCCTGCTCCATCAACAGGCGACAGCGGAGGTTGCTGAGAAACAACATTTTTGAGTGGAACGCTACCAAGATCCACAACATGTGCTTCTACTCCAATAAGGTTCGGACGCATTTTGATAAGGATAGAATATAGGGGACGTGTTCGAGTGAGAACGCTACCAAGATCGCGCTTCCTGTTGAAAGTGTCTCCCGTGCCTCTCGCAGCACTGGATTTTCGGCACTCAACTCCTGATGTGCGTCCTCTTGCAAGCCTCTTGCGTGCTTTTCGAGTGGCCCTGAAACCGGTCTTCAAAGCCTCTTTTATGGGACATGCTCCCGGTACTAAAATTTCGGAAATTTTGTTACCGCCAGCATGTCCCAAAAAATTCGGAAATTTTATGGCCGCGAGCATGCCTACCGAAAATTTCGGAAAATTTTATTACCGGGAGCGTGTCCCCCTCGAGCTACCACAATTTCCGAAATTTTAGTACCGCGAGATTTCCTAAAGCTACCAAAATTTCGGAAATTTTAGTAGCGGGAAAAAATTGCTCCCGGTACTAAAATTTCCGAAATTTTAGTACCGCGAGACAGGCACGCAAGAGGCTTTCAAAAGGAAATGCGCCAAAGGACGAGGTTCCAGGGGCCAGGGGCGCGCACAAAAAAACGGAGGCGACCAGCACGACACCGTTTTATTAGAGAATATTTAAGTATATAAGATCTTGTAAATATATGTATTTTTTCAGATATAATTATTACGACAAGAATAAAATCATGTTGTATCTTATTCGAAATATACCAATAGTAAATGATATTTCGAATCTACAATAATATAAATTCAATAGAAAAATATATAATAAATAGTATTTATCAGATTATTCTTTTATTTTTTACATATAAATTCGAATCCTAGATAATTTTTAATATCAGAAATCATATTATATTTTATCGAATATCTTCAATAATCACGAGTCGAAACCCAGACTCTGTTGTAGAGCCTCTATATAAGTTTTTCTTAACCCTTTTTATGTGATTTATTTCGACGAATTCATATCAATACCGTTATTTCATAATGATGATTTTCATGAATATCAGAATTATATATATTCCTAGAGTGATGAGATCATTATTTCTTTCATAGCATTACAATCCCCAATTACTACGACTTCCGACTCTTCTACCGCTACTACCACCACCACCACCACCACCACTGCCGCTACTACTGCATCCACTAAAACCATTACTTCTACTACGGGTACTATTTTGATATGACTATGGTCACTGCTTGCTACTACTGTTACTGCTACTGCTACTCCTCTACTACTACTCCTACTACTCCTACTATTCCTACTACTACTTACTACTACTTACTACTTACTACTACTTACTACTTACTACTACTACTACTGCTGCTGCTGCTACTACTACTACTACTGCTACTCATTACCAGCATTACTACTATTTGTACTATTATTGTTACAGCCCGCGAATATGACTACTATCCCTCTATTCCACGAATGACGATATCACAATCGACAGTTGTTACGGCTAGTAGCCGTACTACTAACTACTACTCATGCTTCCGCTACTTCTATGATAATTAGTACTTCGATATTATTATTATTAGTATTATTATGAATCCACGACTCCTACGCCGGCCATTCCTTTTCCAGGAGACATGTTTTTCTCAAGGTGCGATAAACACCCATTTCGCTAGCAAGCCATATTGGGGCAGTAGGTTGTGTCGACCTTGTCGACCAAGTCACAACGTGTGGATCTAGCGGCGATGCGGATGCCCCGAAAAGCTTGCAAAATGGACTCCTGCATGACATACTCACGTTCCAAAAGTCTCTGCAGTGAACCTGGAGGCGAAAGGGCTCGTTTCGAAGGGCTACTCTGATAATTCCTGTACTCCCAGAGTAAGACCTTGACTAAATATTATCAGACAAAGCAAAAAAACCCTCTCTTTCCGGCCCATGTGCGTGTTCTTCTGCAGGGTGAAAAGTCTCAAGAATTCCCACAGCAGCAATACCGAGAGACTGTCAAGCAAAAATCCTGGCTGCATCCGAAGAGCGCACCAGTGAGGCATTGAAGCAGAGATCTGTTCGGTGGCCCCCCACGGAGTTGTAGCGCCTGCAGAGGGACCGGGATCGGTTCTCATGGCTGCAAGGTTGCCTCTGCGTTGGGGCCTAACCTGCAGTATCAGGAAGTGAGTGTGCAGAAATGCAGAACTTGGGCTTTAACGGGGTTCGACGAGAAGGTTGCACTTCGACGTGCGAACACGAGACTTGCATCTTGTTGCTGAAGCACGAAGCAGTGCTACATATATCGAAAAGTTAATGTGCATCATCAGCCCATTGAAGATCTGCCTGAAGACAATCTTCTCGGGGAAAGGGCGAAGTCCAACGAAGGCCGCCAGTTCATTGAAGATGTTGCTCGGTGTGTCACGCAGTTCTGTTTGGTGCCTCGATGCTCAGTCTACGCCTATAGAGTCTCAGTCCGAAGATATCAAGAGCTGACAAGCAGTTTTGCTGCAATCCCCTCCAAATCATCTTCAACATCAGAGAATCAAAAAGCCTGATTCCCCGGTCGATTGCATCTGGCCCGACCAACCTAGTTTAGTCTCTCTGCTCGCGTTCTCGCTATGCATTAGATTCATTATTTCCTCTTGTTGTTTGATTTTTCATGTGTTATGTTATTTTTGTTCGTGCTATCGTCTCTGCATGTTGGATATGTTTTTGCTTTGCTTGCAGCACAGTTTCCCTGCTTTCCTTTCCTTCCCTCTTGTTATTGCATTCAAAAGTAACTCGCCCAGGCACAAAACAAACAGACGACTCGGAAACAGCTCCGCCAAGGCTGCCAGATGCTGTGCTGTGGCGATCCGCTGATCCCAAAATAACTTCCTGGCACTGAGGCTCAGGAGAATTGACATTTTGCGGTAATGTTTCAAGCAGCTTCAACGCTTGCAGTCGCAGAAGAACACGAGGTGCAGATACATGGTCTGGTTGTATTGCATTCAATGTCTGCTCAAACTGTTCTGTCGTGCTAGCAGCTCTATTGCTGCTCCGGAGATGCGTGCTTTGCCCTTCAGTCTGTAGATTCACTGTAGATTTTGCAGCAGCCTATACTGAAAAATTGACGAAGCATGCCGAAAGCACAGCTGGCCATGTCTTTCCGTCAGCAGTGCCGAAGTGCTTGGGAAACCTCGCTCCAGCTGCCACACACACACACACACACACACACGCACACATGCAACCACACTCCCTTCCACCCACTACTGCGACGCATCAACCATGTTACGCATCAAGAAGTTTGCTCCTGGAACAAGTGCATCAAAGGAACCGAAGTCAGACTTTCATGAGCATTCCTTACACGGAAGGAGAAAGCGTTGCACTGAGGAAATGGGGCCGAGCCACAGACTTCACTGCCGTCGCGGTAAGGCCAGGCCACAAGACGCTTTTGAGCCGCAGGGAGATCATCATGGCAGTATTTTTCCATCATGAAAATCCTGAAGCTCGAGTGGGACCCCAATCTACACAAGTCAGGTATGGACGACGCTGTTCTTCGCCACCAGACCGCAACCAAAAACTCATGCCATTTGCACACAAAGATTCTTCTCCATGCGACCGACCGGCTCGCAAACGGCGAGAACCAGTTTCCTTTCTGCATGAAGAGATTATGATGAATCGCTGCATCGACAACAAACTTACATAACACAATGTCATAAAGACATGGACCAAGTATAAGCATGTTTACAAGCTGTCGATATACAGGCGTTCGCATAACCATGTATGTGCTGAGCCCATGTGCTGCTAGAAACGAACTCAAGTTCGGTTGATCTTCGAGTCCCCGCACCACACTCTACGAATCCTCGATGCTCGTGTATTCAGGTGAGGTGTGTGTGTACATATATATATATATATACACACGTCTTTTTCACGTCTTTAGGGCACAGACTCCGTCGGGTTGCAGCCCCTGTGGCATGCAGTAATTAAGTGAAACGAAGATACCTACCAGAAGGAGCTAGGGTACTCCAGAGCGCAGAAGTGCCCGGCAGTTCGCTGTCTCAAGCACCGTATCTCATTGAGGGGCGAGACGGCAGGGCTGGCGGCGGGCAAAAATATGACTCGAGCCGGTATGCCAAGACCCCAAAGGCGCAAGGCAAAGCGGAGGAGATCACCCCCTAGAGTTTCGACGTCCAGGGCCTTCTGGTAGGATTTTGGTGGGGAGGAGATGCAGGGAGGGCGGGCAAATCCAACCCAGTCTCCAAGGCAGATTGAGAAGGCAACATCCTCAAAAGGGCCCTCAAAGAAAGCGGGAGTGATGCCTTCTGCCAGGAGAGTACGACACTGAGAGAAGCTGTAGGAAACAGAGTTAGGGTCAGCTGTCTCCTCCTGTGAGCACCAAGTGTCGGGCCCAACAAGGATCGAGGTACAACAACTCCGACTACAGTCAACCTCTCCGAATCGGAGGTCGGCGACCTCAAGGGCACCAAGGATGACTTCACCATCCTTAAATGTGCAAAGCTCAATCTCGGCAGAGAACGGGGTAGGGACCAACCATTCGACCAAGTCAGCGTTTGTGACCCACTCCAGAATACGACATAGACAGTCGCGGGATGGGTGGTCGCTCGCAGCAGTCCCAGACATCTGACCTAAGAGGACTGATATATACACACATATATATATATATGTATAACTTTATGACAGTCTGGAGAGCCGGACGTCTGCGCAAGACCAAGGGGGGCGAGCACACAGAGAGAGACGGGGCTTACAAATGATCCCGGTTCTCGGTTCACCGACACCCCCCTCCCCCCCCCATGGTATCCCCCCAAAAAATTTCCCCAAATCCTCGTGACTTCCTTACCCAAACATGCCGGGGACAACCCACCACAAGCAAACCCCACACCACGTCACAGGGGGGGAAAGGGGCAACCACCCCAAGCAGACCCAACCGCGAACCACACCAGGCGGGGCGGGGAGGGGGGGGGGCCGGCCGCACCGGCATCATATAATCATATAAATAAATAAAGAAAAACGCTTATCTATATTGATATTGTAACCCCCGCCCCATGAACTACCGACCCTCGTTTTGTACCGTAAATACCGTTTCAAGCCAGCTTTTCCGGCAGGTCCGGATTCTGTATCTCTGAAACACTGCCAAAACCAAACTCACATTTCCAGAGAACGCGCCAGGCAGTTCGACTCAGGTTCGGCTTGAGCGCGCCTTCAAAGGCAACATTGTACTTTTCCAATCACAAACCAACCGCCAAGCAACTCGTTCAGGCGTGATGTGAGCACGCACTTAACGGCAACACTGTACTCTTCCAGTCAAAAACCAATCGTTTTTGCCAGGGAAAACCAAAAAAACAAAAATCTTTTGGGAAACTGACTCCAAAGACAAGTCTTTTTTGGTTTTCCCGAGGAAGAATGGGTTATCGGTGCAAAAACCAACTTTTTCCTAAGAAAAAGATGGTTGTGGGCACAAAAAAGGAAATACCAGCTTTTACTTTTGGAAAACCACCAAAAAACCATGTTTCGTGAAACTATACGGCCCGACTCCAGAAACATGGTTTTTTTTGGTCTTCGCTAGGAAAAATTGGTTTTCGCGCAAATTTGGCTTTGGGCACCAATACAAACAATTTCCTAGGAAAAATCAGGAAATGATGATATATGAACGATATGAATATCGGCATGTTAACATCGCGGTGACTCTCTCATCCTCCGAAATCTATGACTGTCACGAGGATCGCACGGGCTCGATTCTTGTGGGGAGGGGTGCTGGGGGCGGGGGGAAAGGGGGGATCGGGATCATATATATATATGTATATATATATATATTCATTCATTCATTCATTCATTCATTCCTTCCATTCCTTCCATCCATCCATCCATCCATCCATCCATGCATGCATTCATGCATTCATTCATTCATTCATTCCTTCATTCCATTCCTTCATTCCATTCATTCATTCATTCCATTCCTTCATTCCATTCATTCATTCATTCATTCATTCATTCATTCATTCCATTCCATTCCATTCCATTCCATTCCATTCCATTCATTCATTCATTCATTTCATTCATTCATTCATTCATTTCATTTCATTTCATTTCATTTCATTTCATTTCATTTCATTTCATTTCATTTCATTCCATCCATTCATTCATTCATTCATTCATTCATTCATTCATTCATTCATTCATTCATTCATTCATTCACACACACACGCACATGTGCAGATATACAGATAAACAGGTCTACGTGTTTAGAGCCATGTTTACATACAAACAATTACACATGTACACACATATGTGCCTATTTACAGCTCATGCCTCAATGCATATCCAACCAACTCCTTTCACCACTCATAAGTACACTTAGAGATCCGAGTTTCAATTGTGGCATCAAAGCCAACTTTTGCCGGACCAGGGCAGATTGGAAGAGAAGGGGATTTCCAATACCAACCTCGAGCGGGAAAGAGCACCGGATGCACAATGGAGAAAAATGCTTATGCCCACCAGGAAAGTACCTAGCTCGGGCCAAGCTGTGGTGTGTTTCTCTGCATCACCTACACACGTGAAAACGTCGTGAAACCTTTCAAACCTTAATCGGGCTGTCGTGCTCGATCGTAACAATATATGTAGAAATCTCTGCACAGGGAAGCTTGGCAACTATGTGAGGTCGGTGTCCAGTTGCTTTGAACTTTGCAGTGATTCTTTCCTGCACCTGCGCGTTGTATTCCTCAACTTGTGCTTTCAGCGGCAGCAAGCGGTTGGCTAGCTCGTAACTCAAGATAGTTTCCTCCTCATCACCTTTGATCACCACATCAGGATGAAGTTCCATGTTCTTTCGCAGGGAGGTCGTGCCACAGCGGTTGACCCCGACAATGGCGAAGTCTATGTCAAAGTCGTGCCAACCAGCAACTTCGTGGGCCACCACGACGTCCCGGAAACTTGCATTGCCAAGCATTTGTTGTGGCCTCTCTCCCATCAACATATCAACAGCCAGTGGGAAAATTTCTTGTACGACCTGGCTTTCGGTACAGCGTGCCGGAGCCTCGATTCTGGTTGACGCACCTAATCAATTCAACCTACCATGATCGGGGCCCTAAATCAAAGAACATTGGTTTCTTTATTCGCGATGCTCCTAAATATCGACCCAAGAGCACAAAGGCTAAGCCGAAGGTGGCCCGGCAACGGGTCTGGTGCAGCTAGCGTAATGCCGAACACAGCTGCCAATCGCCCCGCAAAAGTGGACCTGGCACTGCCCTGTGCCAGATCGTAGACTTTCCGGACATCGAGGATGCAATCCCAGTAGCGACCACCCTCGATAGAGCAAACAGTCATCGCCTCCTGGGCCTCCACAAACAGAAAGGCGAGCCAAGCCTCCGTGTATCCCGACTTCACTGACTCCGGATCGATACCACGCATTTGGAAGATTTTCTTCCAGTACCAGTCTGGCCGGTGTGCTATTGGAGTGTAGACCAAGGGACTCAAAGGTACAGATCTGAAGCCTTCTCTCCCCATATAGTACTCAGACAAACATGTGACATCTTCGCCGTTCGCTGCAAGGAACCATGCAGCACACACGCACACACAAAGCTGCCGGCCATGCATGAGAAGTCAAGCGGCAAACGTCTACCTTCAGAGTTTTTGGTTGTATGGCATGCGAGACGCTGCTGCTTCGCTTAAATCCAGCGTGGGCATGTAACTGGAAACCAGCTCAGTGGCAGCGGCACTCCGCGACTGGAAAGCCGGCGCAAGCAAGGCATGAACCAGTTACGTCGTCGACATGTGCACCGCGTCGTCCTACCAAAGATGTAAACTGGCACTCCATCATGACTCTGGCCGAGGCAGGGTCACTTGCATGTGTGGTTTTGGAGTTTCTGTTTCTGGTCGCACCAAATGGACCTAGTAGGAACTCGAATCAGGGGCTTGCTGGCAGAAGCCGTGGAGAACTGAACAAACCATCGTCCTTGAGCCGGAAACCTCCGCAACCCAATGTCAAGACCTATCGGAGCTGCCCTCGATCCTGACATCTTCTTCAGGAATGGATTCCAAGCCTCACATCCCGAAGCCTGCATCTCAGCTTTTGCTACAGCTCGGGCTTCATGTTGGCGATGTAAAGAACGTGTACAGGCTGTCGTTCGCATCCGACGGGTGCAACCTCCAATCAGGATTTCAGGCTTAGTCCGTTCTTGGGTTCATGTGTTGGCAGCTGTTGGCTGTGAGTGATATATGTCCGCTGAATCCTTCTCGCCGTGCGCCATGTGCGAGGATACGATTGTACTGCGTGAGCTCTGAGACTATAGAAACTGTGGCTTGCAGACTTTTGCTATCTGCACCAGCTGTTCAGCTTCGAGTCTTTGGGTCAGCGATGGTCAGCATCTGTAAAAGAGTCACCTCTGCATCCTTGCACGCGCCTCCTTAACTCTACGAAACCCGTCCTCCTCACCCGTCAGTCCACAGTCATGTTTTGATTCTGCCGAGGGCATTCCAGAAGTCCAGAAGGCCTCCGATTGCCTGCCTACAGTAGCTGTTGGAACAAAGGGGAGCACGGAACTTATGTTTAGCTCTTAGGAAGAGTCAGGCGGTGCCTCAGCTTCGTCCAGGCTTCACCGAGGAGCTCGGGCGATGCGGCGCAGCCACGGCCCTGAATGACCTAGAATCAGCTTGGCGAGGTTTGGGGCCGCTTAGCCAATTTCCGAAAAGAATTTAACATGGCAAAATTCCGGCCTTGATTCCTAGTTCCGCCTCGCAGTTCGTATGGTTTAGCAGGGGCACCTACCTTAGGAAACGAATAACCCCGAGATGGGCCACCATCCTAATCTAAAATACGCTTTCTGCAAAAAGAATGTAACGGCAAAATTCGCCCTGCTTTCGAGTAACCCTGACAGAGTGCGAGGGGCGAATTGTTTTAGGAACCCTTGCTTCTCGTCGAGCGGCCGGCACAGGCCGCGAGGACCTTCAGCCCAACAACAATCCATTTTAGTTCTGGTTGCTATGAAGCGCACATTTTCTGCAGAGCTGCGAGGGGTAGCAGAGAGCAAGAAAGCCCGCCCTTGAGGAGAGTTAAGGGGGTGAGCCCTAAACCCTAATTGAGAATAGTTGGGGTGGTTGGGGCGGGACTACATGCTGACGCAAGCGCGCGATTAGTGGGTGCGCCCCTATTCCTAAAGTAAAAGGCGCACCCACCGCGCGCACATTGTCCAC
>CAJNJA010055831.1:0-24549 GCA_905231915.1 Symbiodinium necroappetens | reverse complement strand
GAGCAACCAAAATTTCCGAAATTTTAGTACCGCGAGATTGCCTAAAGGCACAAAATTTCGGAAATTTTAGTAGCGGGAAAAAGTTGCTCCCGGTACTAAAAATTCCCGAAATTTTAGTACCGCGAGAGAGGCACGCAAGAGGCGTTCAACAGGAAACGCGCCAAAGTACGAGGTTCCAGGGGCCAGGGGCGCGCACAAAAAAACGGAGGCGACCAACACGACACCGTTTTATTAGAGAATTTTGTACATTTAGAACTTCATTTCTTCTAAATATATAAAAATAGTATCATAATATATTAATATATCGCTATATTATTTTCCCTTTTTGATCGCAAATAATTTTCCAAATTAAAATCAATCAATATATATACAGAAATTTCAATATTTCTATATATATATATAACTATTTTCATAGATATAAACATTAAATTAATCATAATCTATTTTATATTTCTCGATTTCTTCTCCTATCTTTATTTCATATATTTATTATAACTTCATCTTTGTATATGAAAGAAAGGTTCAATTTTTTTGAATACGAAACATCTAATATGAAGACTACAAGCCATTGTACCATTAAAGCATGTATCAATAAACAGACTGACATTAAGTCATAGACAAGCAGAGAGACACAATCGCAGACAAATAGACAAACAGACGGACACAGACAGACAGACAAACAAACAGAGTTCGCCGCCTACACTACTCTCAGTGCTCTTGAAAGGCATGATCGGGTCTCGGGATCAAGAAAGCTTTCATCTTCGCTTGACTCGAGCTGTGGTTCTGGGGTTTTTGTTGTTGGGGCAACATGTTCAGAGTGCGGCTTTAGGTGGTTCGAGGAATTTGGGACGAGGGGGGCTTGAGGGATTGCGTGTTGAATGTTGCGCGGTACCAAGGAGGTCGACGCAGGCGTGTATCGGCTCAGGGGCAGCAGCTATTTCCCACCTTCTGCACTTTCTGCCTGGAACAAAATGCTTGAGCTATTTGTTTGAGGCTATAGGGTTTGAGGTTTACGGTTCAGTAAGGGTTTAAGTTGAACCTTGAGGGTTTGAGGTTTACTGCTTTGGCTGAGACAATGACGTCGTAGTTTCGCTTTAGGCTTAAAGCGGGGCTAAACCGCACGTAAGCATGAAACGAAGCACCTAGGGAAACAAAAGAGCAACCAAAGAGGGACCTGGCAAGCCGAGCCAAGCTGAGCTCGGCTGAAAGAGTGAAACTTCCCAATAAACACCTATCCAACAGCTGCCTTTATCTGCCCTTGTCTGGCTTCTTCAAGTCAGCCAAAGCTCGGCTCAGTTCTAATGGCTCAGCGACAATATGTGCAACTTCCGACCATAGTGAGCGCCCAGGTCGCGAAGCAAATACACCTCGCCGGTGTATTTATTCAGTATCATTCCACAAGCGAGGCACAATCAAGTTTGGCGGCTCGTGCACTTGGTCACTCAACCTACCATACAACAATGAACTGGACACTTTTGGAAACGACTCATTGAAGGAAGACCAGTGACATGTTTCTGTCGACAGCCAAAGCTTGCCACACCGCTGGATTGTTCGCCAAGTATTTGTTGATGCCGCTGCAGCCCTTGTATGTGCTGAGTGATGAGCACATTGCTCTCGCAAATGCCAAAAATCTTTAAACAAAGTCCCCAACCAAAACCTTGAACTCAATGACACCAGGGGATTCTTTGCATCATTCATCACACAAGGACACAGCTCATGATTCGTTTATCTTCACTTCGTTCTATTCGTTTCTCTCTTTGACTTTGTTCTAATTTAAATCTTTCATAGAAAGGAACGAAGTGGGAAGGAGCATGATTCAATTAAACTGAACAAAGCAAGGCAAAGAAACGAAACGATCTGAACGAAACCACGGCCTTTTTGCCTTTGTTCATTTACGCCGTGCTTTCACTTCAGTATACATTATGCTTAAATGACCGGAAGAAAAGGAAAAGGTGCCGTGTTTCTTCTTTCTTTCATCTCTTTACAAATGCAGGAATCACTCAATCATGAAGCTTGGTTCTGGTTTATTCGGACTCTCCTTCTCCTTGTCTTTCTCTGCAAGGGCCAGGGCCAAGGGCAACTCGTGTAACGTTCTCATCATAGCCGCTGGCCACGAGCAAATTTTGCGCCGTCGGCACAATCAGGTTTGAGGCTCTGCAGCTTGTAACTGTGTCCATGTTTCTTTATCTCAACGAAAGCATGGAACTCCACGAGCGCCACCATGGCACAGACACAGGCAAGCAACGACGCAGCATGTTCCGCAACCAACATCAACCAACTGTGCAATGACAGGGCGCTGTGGGCAAGAAATGCCTGCGGACCAGCACGATGTTGATGCGAACAAGCTCGTCTCAATTGAATGGGCAAAGTGCGCTTGGAAATGACACTTAAAACTCAGGCGCGGAATGTATCTGTTTGAGGGGGGAACTCACTCTTCAGTGTAGCAGGTGAAAGGAAAGGCCCAAGTCGGCAGGCTGAACGATCATTTTGCTCCGCATGCTTGCCACCTCTATCTTATGAAATCAATCGTTGTCACAACCTCAGACGGGTGTCGCACTACGACTGATCTGGACTTTGACAACGTAGACTCCAAGCTTCTGGCGGATCGAGGAACCTGCAAACGACAACCCCTCAAGAATGTCGCCCGCAGCTGCCACACCATGACCGGGCTGAAAAATGCATGAGTTGCACAAAGGTCTCTGACCCAGTTGCTCTGCAGCAGCTCCGGATATTCAGATCGAAGGAGGGTTGCCACCTACGATTTTTCTCAGACATTCACATATCAGTGCTGTCATACATCACGAAGAGCAAACCGCCTCCTTCACCAACTTGGTGTCCTGCCAGGTTTGCTCATGGGCGCAGCTTGCACGAGAAATCATGCAGGTAGGAGTCGCGATCTGTCTGGTTTCAAGCCATGCATCTTCGACGTCCGTCCAGTTGCCAACAAACCCTTGTTTCCGATGGATGTAGGGAGGAATTCGCCTCGGCCCTCGGTCGAAGTGGTCAGAATTTCCCTCTTTCCTGTCCTGAAGCCGCTTTCTCCTCCTCTTGTTCCCCCGCTCCCCAGTGAAATTGGCCGTGCCCCAGCCCTCTGCTGCCCGACTCATTCGTCTCTGAACCTGCCAAGTAGGCCTTGATTTGGAAACCAGTCTTCCACTTGCAACCGGGTTCATGTACGAGTTGTTTCCCGAAATGTGCGCAGGTACCCCTAGTCTCGACAAAGCCGCTGTTCACTTGCGGCCGGGCCGAGGTTCACGGAAAGCGTGGCCGATGGCCGCAAGCTGAGCCTCTGCCTCCCCTCAAAACTGCCAAAGCCTCGGTGGACCAACGCTGCCTGTCCCAGCTAAGCCGCTCCAGCCTCGGTGCTCAACTGCTCAAAGAAGCCCAGAAAGAGTCAGTCAGGGCCAGGTCAGGGCCAGGCAAGCGTGCGAGGCCGGCCTTCGCCTTTCACATTCAAAGCAGCGACGAGACGAACTGGCAAAGCCTCGGTTTCGGCCTCTGCTCGCTCGGACTCCGTCAGCACAGTGGAATCCTGAGCGGTACATTGGCTATGCACAGATGACCAGCAACCAGTAGAGTCGCAAGAAGGTCGGCAACAGCTTGGCTTGAGCTGAGTATAGCAGGAACGACTAACTCATGTAAGGCTGCCTGGAGAAGAACAACCTGAATATGTAGCGCAAACGCAGGTCGCTGTGGTGAAACCGCGCTGGACATTAATTCCATGCTTCTCGATTGATTGTCAACGACACAGACGCAGGCAAACCGATGGCTTTCACACAGTACCTTAACTTCTGCATCGAACTGGTGGAAGGATTGCGAGTGAAACGAGGTGAAAGCAAT
The DNA here is from genome assembly GCA_905231915.1 of Symbiodinium necroappetens. Taxonomy (NCBI): domain Eukaryota; class Dinophyceae; order Suessiales; family Symbiodiniaceae; genus Symbiodinium; species Symbiodinium necroappetens. The sequence goes on along the minus strand of CAJNJA010055831.1, from coordinate 20,709 downwards.
AGGTCAGCAACACTTGTGCTCGCTCCTATGGGCATTTCACAAGTTGGCACAAGTGCTCAATCGTTCCACTGCTCCTGATGCCCTTGAAAGAAACGAGTAGCTTGCTATTGGCAATGGGTCTGGCAACTTGCACTTGGTCCTTGCTGCTGCAGATGCGATGCACGATTATCGGCATCGCTAGATTCTAGATGGAGCTAGTGTACATAGCTATGCCACTCCCACATCTGCGTTAGCACTCAAATCAGCGGATTGTTGATTGTCGAGTATTGCGAAAACTAAGACCGTGGTGGGACAGGCGGACGGCAGTACTCATATATCACATGTCGCCATCCAGGTCCTCACATCACCAGCGCTACTCCAGGGCAGTGTCAGAGCATATGACGGTGGCATGCTGTCACTCCAATCCTCAGCGAGCACTGGTGCCATCTCTTGCGCCTTCTTCAAATTCTCATCCCGCGTCTGTAGTGTCTGCTCCACCAGGTGTAGGAGAGGCCTGTCAGGAACCCTTGTCTTCCATTTGTCTTCATACAAGCACAATTTCACGCGGCTGCTTCATGCAGGCCTGTTTAGCTGAATCTCTGCTTCACCTTAGCAGCTTCGCACCGAGCAGGCGGTCATACGTTCAAGAATGCACATAACACCTCGAAAACTCTTCAAGGACTTTGCTTTCCTTGCCTCAGTGCTTGCTGTCAAAAACTGTGCAGTCGAGGCGGCTCATCTCTGGAACAGACTGGCGCGCTTTGTACTCGATCTGTCGCTCTATGTCCTGCGAAACGCATGTTGGTGCATGTGCAAGTATGCATGGTATGCATGGTATGCGGTATACTTGCAGTATGCAAGTGGGTCGTTGCAGCTCGGCCTTGCGATGCTCGAGATTCCGTAGGCGACGATCGACCACTTTCTGCTTCTCGATGGCGTTGTACTCCTATGACAGCTGGTGCCCGACTACGTCGACGTGATACTCCCAAAACGGCCTCTGCATCTCGCTCCAGGATCTGTGCTTGAATCTGTTGGAGATACTTGTCCTGGCACGATGTGTTGCTTTTGAACCTTCGGAGCAACTGCACACCATCATTCATCAAACGGAAAGCTTCGACTGCTAACTGACCTGGCCTCGTTCTTTCGTGAGTCCTTTTCTTCCATCTGCTTGAGCAGATAGGCTTGGTTCTCAAATCGCATCCTCATTCCATTCGACAGGGTGCTGGCAGGCTGCCGGCTGCAACGGATGCCAAGAACCCCAAGCAATGACATGTCTTAGTTTCCAAGCACAGCACTGCTGCAAGCGATTTTGCTTTACGGACTCTGCTTCGAAGTAATGCCTGGCGGAAAACGTAGTCAAGCAATTGCAAGAAATCGCGGCCAAACCCAACAGAAAATGGCCTGTCTTGCTCTTCTGCCTGCAGGGCTGCTCGTTGCGCGTCATTGTCGCCGGCTCCCTTCTTCACTGTGTCCTTGTACGCTCGGCGAGGCGTAAGCCACACTTCTGTGCATCGCTAAACAAAGGAGCTTCTCGAATTCTGGGCCATTGGCTACATTCTCCAGCAACTTCTTCATCAATTCTGCCTGTCCTTAAGACTTTGGGGACTTGTACCGAAATCCCAACAGGTTTCAGGCCCTGTCTGTCCTCACACACACTGCGCATGGATGTTGGATCCGCCACATTTTTAGACTTCGCACGACATTCTAGGCGAATCATCAACTGGTTCAAGTCTTGGGGCGCTGCGCTCCATGCGTGCTGACAGCTCCTGTGCACGCTGTTCTTCTTGCTCATCCAGCAGCCGGTTGTATTCCTTGATTGTCTCAGCCTGACAAGCCGCTCAAGCGCAAAAGCTTTTTGCAGTGTGCCGGCTGCTGTGGCAGTGCCGAGGAAGAGTACCCGACAAACCCCTACAGTGTGTCGTGTCGTAGTCTTACGAAACCTTGTGACACCTGGCTCCCTGATTCCTACCGTAACCTTAGGTCAATCCCGGATTCTGTTCCGCAGCATACTTTCAAGAGCACTCCCGGTGGCCTCCTTCTCCATGGCTTCTTTTTTTGCTTTGTCTCTCTTCCGCTGATCCTGCAATACTACTGTGACTGGGCGCGCCGGAACGAGTGTCTATGAACAATCTACGACACAAACTTGCTCACTTGAGTAGCCTCCATGTTCTCCTCGAATACTTTTCGCATAGCCTTCTTAGTCTGCTCCTGAAGGAACTGCAGCTAGAACATTCCACAAAACTACAAATGCACCCGGCTGATAGCAGCGGTTTCGGCAAACCGATCCTTCTTCCGCTCATAGCCTGCAGGGCGCGGCACTCCATTCTTTGGCATGTGGCAGAATGCGAAAAGGGTTGATGCTGTCACTACAGGAACTGTAGAGCATGATGGGGCCAGCATGGGCCAGCTTCTCGTGCGGTCTGGTCACGCCGCTGCTCCGTTTCCATCTCGTTTACGATCTTCTCAACAAGGGACCTTGGAGACACCGATGCGCCATGGCACCCAATCCAGTCTTCAGCATATCTGCAGTGATGCTGCGCTTCTTCATCTTTCCTCTTTTGCGTCTCCTCGTCTTTGAGCTTGCGCCTTCAGCGGGTCACCATTGTGAAAAAGCAAGCAAAACGCAGCCACTAGTCACTAGCAACGCTAGTAGGATCGTGGCTCGTACTGCAGCTGCGCATCTCGGTCGGATTTCTCCTGCTGGCAACAGCACATCGTCGCCTGACTGGAACCTAGGCCAACTTCAGCTTGGCTGACGAGCCTTCATGACGCGCTCCTGCTTCTCGTCCTGTCACTGGCTGGGTCCATGTCCCGAGTTCTTGCATGCCGCCACACAAGTAGGTTGTTCTCCGATGAAACATTCACCCTGTCATGGTGTATCAGTGGATGCGGCTGCTCTGTTTGATTCGCCTTTGACATCTTTTTTGACGCATCATTGCTCGACTCTCGGTACGCAGCATTTCATGCGCCTGTCGAATTTGCTCTTGCTCTTTCCAGCGCTCGAGCTCCATGAGAGAATTCCTCACATTCAGGTCAAGTTCAATCTACATCGACTTATGCAGCCTCGCCACATAAGAGCTCTGCCAAGCTCTGCACTGTATGACTACAACGAGCGATGAGACTGGCATGCGTCTCGGCATTGTAAGGCATGCTATGAAAACAGCTATGGAATGTTTATTTCGTGTCGTGCGCATGCCAAGAGAACTTGCCACTATGACTCAAGCTATACATGCGAAGGACAGAAGGGTGCGGGTCCACACGCTGGCTCCGGAAACGTCTCAGATCCTGGCTCATGGTAACGGCGTTCCTCCTCAGTTGCATCCACCTTCCTCTTGGATTTCTCGGCCACCTTCAAAACAAGCGCACACAGTCATTCACACACTCTCCGACCCCAAGGCCTCATGTCACCCGGCCTGCTGATCAAGATCCATTCGCATTTTTCGTTGCAATGCTTTCACACCCAGCTGTTGGCGCAAGGCATCTTGTTCATGCAGGTATGACCTCGCAAAGACCATGATCAAGCGTCGGCTTCCGCTCAAGCTACACTGGGGTGGACTCGTGATGTCGCTAGGCAAGCTGCGCATATTCATCCAGTCGGGTCCAGTCATAGGACGACGGCAGCTCGGGCTTGCCTCCCACCATTTCCCTGGAGCCGCAAAAAAAGATGACATCATGAACTCATTCAACTCAGCACGCGTTCAATGCAGAGAAACATTCCGCTGGTATCAGCCGTTTCCGGCCTACCAGCCAGAGATGTCGCGCTGCGAGAACGTGACATGCCAGTGTAGGCAGACACTCCCGAGATCATCTTGGCAAGAAACAACCATCGTGACACACTTTCGCAAATTTCTGAAACTCTCTTGATCTCTCTTGGAACTGTTGCCGCCTGGAAGGCTCGGAACTGATTCAGTCTGTGAATCGGATCTAATTCGCTGCATAGCTTGACAAAAGGCCCGTACAGACTGGCTGTCGTCGGCGACGCGCTTTTGAGCTCGGCCATGCAAGCGCCTGAACACAACTTGAAGGCAACTAGCCGCTACTAGCAGGGCGGGAAAAACGACGCTCCTCTCCAGCCGCATAAGGTTGGCTTCTGTCACTGCTGCCGTCTTGGCAAAGCGATCCACCTGTGCTTCGTCCCGTGCATCATTTTACAATACGTGGCAGGATGGAACTCGTTTTTGCCGAAGATGCAAAACTTTAACTTCCAAGGCCCCGGACCTCGTTCCTGATTGCTGCCTGGGCTGGCTAGAAGCGGCGTCTTCGCTTCACTGCATTTCCGTGCTCAGGTCAGCCACCGAAGAAACCGACATCTCGTCCGCATCCTTCAGGACGGAGCCGCCCCCGAAGCGTGTCTGGCACATGAGAGTGTGTGTTTGCAAGCACAACACAAAGCAGAAGCATGTGCAAGCATCTACATGACCGCTCTTCGCGCTTGATTTGGTGCATCCGCCATGGGATTGCCTTGAACTTCTCGATGAGTGCATCTTTGAGCTCCTCACGTCGCTTCAGGTCCATGAGCTTCGCCTTGCCAAACTACAGTACCATGCAGTAATGGGATTCCCGCTCAGCAGCATGACAGTGATTTTGGCCCTGCACCGGGATGGAGCTTTTGAGGTGTCAGGTGGTCAGCACTGTTGTATAAGCTTCGCGGGTACAGAAATCTGTCCACAGCTCCTCCGCTTTGCGCAGGCCGTAAGTCCCACGGTGATCCCGGGCACACGGGCACGGCAAGGACACGGCAGAGGCACAAGGACACAACGGCACCAGTAATTAGCATGCAATGCAATTGCAATTTTCCGAGCTAAAATGGTTTCTTTATACACTTTAAGGCTTTGGGGCCACGGCCCGACGCGACTCCGAGATTCTCGAAGCATTGGACCTCATGGTCAGATCGGCTCAGGAAGCACCAGGGCCATTTTGTGGCTAAGCCAATGACTGGGCGGTTCCCAAGCGCTCTTCGCTGCATGCCATCCTAGCTGAGGAACTCCAGGTTGTGTTTGCTTCCAAGGTAAAAACTCTTGAGAGTGCCCTAAGCCACTGAGCGGCGAACCTGATGGACCAGGATGCAGTATCGAGGGAGCGAAACGCAGCTCCCACCAAAGACCCCCCCACTTGGGCAGCTTTGTTTATGCCAGGCCACGACATAACGCACAAGGCAAGGCAGGCCCAACTGTGGCGAATGCCATAGACCAACGCAAGAGTTCAAAATAGGATTGCATCAGAGGACAAGCTGCTCGCAAGATTGTGATTCTACAAAGGGTGTTACTGAGGCACCTACAAATGCCAATGTACAAAAATGAGCTCCCTTTGCAGCCTCTGCCACACCTTGCATGGTGGGGGTCGTTGGAAATCTTGGGCAGGGGAGGGGCTGGTCTTTGTGGATGCTGACCGGACATGGGTGCACATGGTCTGCGGGAACTGGGCTCCTTGCTTAGTCGGCGTTCCAAAACCTCAGTGCCGGGTGTCAATGTACCAGGACAAGGTCACAGCGACATTTCCATGGACATTGGCGAGAAAGCTCCAGGCACTCTGCTCTTTTCCACGCGGTGCCAGTAGCCAGCCACAACTCTGCATCCTAAAAGTGGAGCCAACGCGTCTGCCATGCAACGGCATGGTGCGCAGCACAAATAATTTTTGCGGCCGTCAAAGTCCTCACAAAGCTCTCTTTCCTGTTTTCTTGTTTGTACCCCAATCCACGGACTTCGACGGCCTCGAAACTGACCGGTCATGCATGCTGGATTGGCAGCGGCAACCTGGCCCGACTCACAACGGCACCCTGCAGGCCAACAGGACTGTCGAAAACAATGAAACTGGCGATTGTTCGGCGTGGGAATGCAAGAGGCTTGGTCATGGCATTGTAGTACTCGAGGCAAGTGATTGTAACAGTAAGGTGCAACGAAAGAAACGCCACGTCTGCAAATTTCTGTTCGGACGGTTCCATCAGCACACATGACGCGGGGAAATGGCTCCACGTGATTGCAAAGTGGCAGGTGGCGGATGCCTGACTCAAAATGCAAAGGCCAGCAGCCCGGCAATTTGTAAGGGGCCAGGGGCGCGTGTGCGGATATTGTTACTGGGCAAAAACATCCAGCAATCACCTTCGGTGACTGCATGGATCTGAAATAGCTTCGGCGCTTCCATCTTATGGAGCCTTCTCGATGCTTTTCTCCAAGGCAGCGAGGTCTGCTTTCACATGTTCCAGAACGTCCGCGGAAATCTTGGAGGGAGCCAAGTTCAACAAGCTCTCGAGCGCGGCCTTCTTGTGCACCTGAGGGGCATTATCTTTCGAGGCTCGAAATGCGGTCACGCATGTCCTCGTGAGATGCAGGAGCTTGCAGCCCAGCTTCGTGCGCCGGAGTCGGAGCCACAGATGGATTCTTGCCGGACAAAAAACACATACAAAACCAACCAAACCAGGCATTGTTGTCTAGATCTCCGCTTCGGTTATGCACCCCTGCTCTGGCCTTCTTTCGCTCGATGATTTCCAGCTTAGCAGCCAATGCTTCGGCTCGCCTTTGATGTTTGTACTACACGGATGCGACAATTGTAGCATTCTATGTCCTGGGTGCATGCTGTCGAGTGCATGCAAACCAGGAGGCTCTTGGTGAGAGAGCAGAGCCCACTTTTGCAAGGCGGTTGGCCCGTCTCTACTCAATGCCAATAGACCTCAATCGGTGCCACGCAGCACGGTGCATAAAATGCTCTGCCTAACCAGAGACCACCCCCGCCTTTCGACACATTGGTATGCTGCATCTTTAAGGTGACTTCAGCCAGATCCGGATTCAGCTTCTTCAAGAAGGACAAAACGCCTTCCGTGCCAGCGACGGGCTTCGTCTGCAGCATGCTTCAACGGCTCAAACAGCTTCAAGCGACTGCCTTTGTCGGTGACATGGCAGCCCGAAATGTCCAGGGTAAAGCTCTGAAGACATTCCGGCAGCTGTTGTGCCACTGTTGACAGGCTGCCATCGTCCAGACCTGTGAACCTCAAAGACTTTAATGAGGCCAGCTTCTTCATAATGATCTTACTCGAAGGCATGCTGGACTCAGACCGCCACTGCAGATCCAGCTTCAGGATCTCGAGGCTCTTTGGCAGGCTCTGCCTGGTATCCAAGTGCCCGCTTTCGAAAGGCAGTGGGTGCGGATCACACATGATCACAGTAACTTGTCAAGATGCATGCCCATGGTGAGCACGTTTTCACTGGAGAAGTCACATCCGGCTAGGCTCAACCGCAAGGACCTGCGCCACCAGTCTCCTGTCGAGAGGAAAGAAGGGAACGAGCGAAGGGTGCATGACATGCGACTGGAACTCGAGCCTTGAATACCTTTCGCCACATCACTAAGTACGCACCTTGCACACAAACACAGGGATGAACTGCTTGCTTGCCTGTAGAAATCCAGCGCGTTCTCAGAGCCTGGCATGTAGTCCTTGTCTCTGCTGGCTTGGACAAGGACATTCTGCCAAAGCAACAGCAGCAGGAAGCTCCGCAGCCGCCTTTGACCAGCTGTCGCTCTCTTCGATTCGCAAGGAGATGACATGCGCTGCCTTGTCATCTTTTGCAAACCATCGGTGTCCTCCTCTGGCTGTGCGATGTCAACGAATCCGCGCATCAGCCGCTGTCGGTCAACCTCGGATATTTTTAATGAATATAAGCCGGATTCATCTAACTGGACCATGCGGACCTGTTACCAGGCCAACTCCAACAAACTCTGAAGAGAATGCAACCTCGGCCCTCGGTACTGAATTAATTAATACCCGGCATGTGGCTTCGCTGCTCGTCTGAGTCTTGTTCAAGTTGAAGGCAAGGGCTTCCTTCCGTCGAGATGCCGCGACTTTCTGACCCTAGGCCCTAGGCTCGTTTCGCAGCTCCACGGCCGAATGCCTTCACCACCTCCAAAGGGAAGCTTGCTTCTCGGGAGTTTTTGGCACTGACCCCACTGCCGGGATAGTACCTTAAGATTTCGCATGAGGCAAGTCCGACAGAGTCTGGCATGTTGCAGAAGTGTTCTGGACTTGCAGCTTTGGAGCTTATTGGAGCATACTTCTGAGGTCGTCAGTCCACTTGTAATGATCTCCACGTCCTCTGCAGGACTTATCGGCGGCTTTTTTGAATTCATCAAAGCCTGGGTGAACTCCGAATCGGGAAACATCCTGATTCATGGCCGCAATATCCACAGCGAGAGTCGAGGAGTCCAAGCACAGTGCCTACACTCAGAGCAGTGCGACATACAATCCTTCAAGCCGTCCAGCATGCAGCTTAACCTAAGCAAAGCTCGAAGGTAAGAACTTGGGCTCTGACCCACTCATAAGAGCACCAGGTGCGCGAAAAATAAACATGTGACTGTTGCGACGCCCCCATAACCATGAGCACACGATAATTGCTTGCCTCAGGCACCGGCGACAGTGTTTCAATGTAGACGACAGCAGAAGATCCGATGACACGGCCATGACTCCAGATGCATGTTGCTTGCAATGCATGCTACTCGAAGAGCTGCATGGGCATCTGCTAAACCGGACGTTGCGTGTGGCACCAGATCCTGAACATTGCAGACAAAAGGCTCCGAGTTTGGGGCGGTTCGGGCACTGAATCCGACAGCCAATCGGGATTAATCAAACCTTGCTTTCTCTCTTCATCTTTTTGTCGGTGCGTGTGTGCGTGCGTGGAAGGTCCACCCACCTGCCCGCCTCACAACTACAGCAAGCATGAAGAGACTTTTTCCGGTAGACACTGCGTGCATAGATATAAGTTTATTCATCGTTTATTCATCACTTGGGTAGGGTCGGTGGTCATCATTTAATCATCATTTGTTTGTGGGTTTTTCATAGTGTCTGAAGCTGGGTTTCGGGTAGTCATCATGTATTTCTGGTTTGAGCCCACAGCCCGGTACAGATTGGCTCCGATATCTGCTCGAGCAACTGTACCTTTCGGTCCATGTTTCAATGTCCGCCCAAGTTCAACGACCATCAAAATTCATCAATTACAGTAGAAGTGCTAGACTCGGCCAGTTGAATCTCATTTCATTGCAATCAACTAAACCGGAGACTCGATCTGGCAAACAGGAGACGTTTCTCAGATCTTTGATCGCAGGAGTCGGATCTGCCCGCCCCTCTCATGCCACTGCCCACCCACTGCGTGCAGCTCCAGCTCCCGGCTCTGTGCCCAGAACGATGAAACAACCATGCTTCCTAACCGCGGCATGCTCAGAATCACAAAACAAACGATACACAAAAATGATGAAACAATCATGAACAAAAAATAACAGAAGATGCAAACCATGAGAAAACGATGAAACTATGATGACAGTCCAGCAAAGGGACATCTGCACTTTTGCTGGACTGTCATTGTTTTTTCATCATTTCCCATCATTTTTGCAATATTTATTGGTAAATGATCGAAACATCATGAACAAATGATGACAGTCCAGCAAAAAAGAAATCTGCACTTTTGCTGGACTGTCATCATTTTTTCATAATTTCCCATCATTTTTGCAATGTTTATTGGAAAATGATCAAAAAATGATGACAGTCCAGCAAAAGGAAATCTGCACTATTGCTGGACTGTCATCATATTATCATTATTTTTCATCTTGTTTTGCAATATTTATTGGAAAATGATCAAAAACTGATGACAGTCCAGCAAATGGAAATCTGCACTTGTGCTGGCTGTCATCATAATTTTAATCAATTTTGCAATATTTATGGGGAAATGATGAAAAACTGACCCCCAACGCAGGATTTCCCAGGCGCCCGGGACCTCTCCCCAACGATGCAAAACTGATGAAAAAATGACGCACCACCCCTCCACAGCCCGACCCGCAAACGACAACAAAACGAGGATCCGCTCCCTGGCTCAGAAGCCGATATGCAAACGACCAAAAAATTATACCGCCTCCGCCCCCCTCTCCCTCCCTCGGTTGCATCCCAAACCCTTTCCCTACAGAGGCTAGGCTAGACTCTAGCTTTGCCACCGGGCCACCAGTTGGTTGCTCACAGGCGCTTGTAGGACTTGCAAATCGTAATCCCCCAAAACTGTTTAAACCTATCTCTATCGATAATGCTTCTACTTCACAACTCATTTTATAATTCCACACTGGCATCCAATAAAGAGAAGTCGACGTCCACCGTACTGTACTAGACCCATGGGCCCAAGCTTGGATTCTGAAGCGTCTAGGATGACAGGTGTGCCAGGCTCCGTAGGCCAGGAGCAACGACTTCGAGACGAGTGTAAAGCACAAACAACGATGATAAATGAATGATGAATAAATGATGACCCCAAATGATACCAAAGCGATGAATAGATGGTGAAAAACGTATAGGCTGATTTCCAATCCGCACAGGCCAGACAATCTCTTAAAGCAGACACCTTTATGCGGGCTTTCTTGCGAAGTACCCGAGTCCAAAGCTGCTTTTCACCTGCTCGCATTGAAGAGCTCGGGGCGTTGAAGTCAGGTCGGATCTCTCGGACGTTGCGAACCGTTTCTTTACAGGTAGCGAACCCCATGCCGTCCACTCCCTCACTCATGTGGACTGCGGTGCCGGTCGTTCGGGCTCCAGCATTCTTCAGCGACATGTTCGATGCTCTCAATCCTGCCGTGGGCACGTACAAGGTGCTGGCTGGCGGCAGGCCGCGTGCGGATCATGCCCACCAAGTGCACGTGCACTCGTAGTCACTTGTGTGTGAATGCATGCTCCTGCGAGAAACTTCTCGGTTCAAGTAACAGTGGCGGAGAATTGAATGCTGACCCGGCTGTGAGCCAGACACTGAATGACTGGAGGAGCAGTTCGAGGAATGCCAGTGCGCTTTCACAAGCCGGAGATCGTGCAGATCATGACAAGCAAAGGATTCGGCGGAGGATGAGCTCGAGGTTTCCTCTCATGCCTCTGTCCCGACGGCAGGTTCTTGCAGGATGTGATGGGCGTTTTGGAAACGCTCGACGACCGCTGCCGGCGACCAAGCTGCTGGTGAAGGAGAATCCATCGACTCAGTCTTGGAACCTACGCTGCAGGTCTCTTGGCGCTCCTCCTCTTGGGAGCTCGGGTGAAAACGGCGAGGACGCATCTCAGCGCACTTATGCGGGTGGTGGAGCAGGCACGCCCAAAGCAGTTTTGAAATTGCACTTGCTTAGGTTATCCTGACGTTGTCGCGGATGCAGCGCTAGAATTGCTAGAATGCAACGCAAGCAGGTGCCAGCCTCCCTTCGGCAAGTGCTGTGTAGCTCTGCGAAACCCACTCCATTTGACCGCTTTAGAAAGCCCGAGTTCCTCTCAGCCCACGCTTTTGGCTCACGTGCGTGGCCTTGCTGGGAGGTCCATTCATGCCCCACCGGCACGTGACCAGCTGGTTGACAGGGGATCAAAGGGCACTTTCCACCGCCAACCCGTCCTTACTGCAGCTGATGTGGAAGAGGGAGTGGTGGAGAATATCCGGTAACACACTCCGATAGAGGCAGGATGCCAGATGCCGCTGACCTAGGCAAGGTTGCAACCAGTGGTCTGTGCATGCTCAGGGCCCGTCCGTCCGTCCGTCCGTCCATCGGCCAAGAGCAACAACTACACCTGGACCTGCCCTGGCTCTGTGGCGCTGCGATGCAACGTCGCTGGCGGTGGATTTCCCTGGCCGAGGGAAGAGACTCGGCGCCTCGCGGCTCGCCCTTTGCAGGGCGAGCCTTTGGTGAGGTGAAGTCATGTGTGCCTTCTGAAAGACTCCTCATGGTTGTGCTAGGCTGGTTTGAAGTTTGCAGTATTGGACTGGAGTCACAATTCCATTGAATATTTTCTGAAGTTTCAGGAATCACTAAGGAAGCCTGGCAAGTCCAAAGCACATACGCAACTAGAACCAAAAGAAGCAGCACGGCAATCAATGCCGGCGGGAGCGGTTCCTGGGTGTAGCCCCTGTACATTGGGGTTGCCGCGTTAGGTTACGCCTTCGGGGTACCCTTGTTACGCGCAGCAACCTGGCGGTTCTGTTCGGCAAGGCACTCAGTGGCTGCGGACTGGAGCTCGGCGCTGCGGATGCTGTCCTCGATGATGTGCTTGATCTCCTCGAGTCGAACGCAAGGACTCGGCGAGTGGCCACATCCGCATACAAGCGGGGAGGCCGGAAAGCACCCAAGTACGTGAAGCCGATGGGAACGCTTCCAACGTCATCGATGAGACGCAATGTGCGTAGGGGCTCCACTTTTCGCAGTGGGCACAGAAGACCAGCTTTCCGGGAGGAACACCTTGGTCCGTGGAGGATCGGGGAGGCAGGCGCAAGCGATGAAATCGAAGCGCTGCATGTCCTCATGGGATTTCCCCTCTTGCAACATTCGTCGTTGAAACTGATCATCCTCCACCCAGCGAGCTGACACCGATGCGTAGTTGTGCTTCGCCGCCCTGATGGTACGGTCCTTTCAGCGCTCGCACTCGGTACGGTCCTTTGCGTCGCTGATGACGATGACCTCGGCACTCATCTGACGGTTCCCTGATTGAGGTTGCGGAAGTCGGCAGTGATGAAGTCCAGCTGCTGCCGTAGCAAGCAGTCGGTTGCGGAGCTTCTTGTTCTCGAAGAACCGCTTTGTCGGCTTTGCCGACTCGTCGGTCTGTGGCGGCTTGCAGCGCAAGCAGAAGAGCATGCCACGGGCTACCACAGCCTGACAGGAGGCACATGGATAGGAGCGGGTAGAGCTCCTCGTCACCGGCATCTGTGGCGCGGTGTCGATGCCAATGTCAACAGCAGATGAAGGCTCACCCTCGCGGGTGCCTGTGTCATCGTCCATAGCAACATCCACCATGGGCGCTGCAGACGGCTCTGCCTTGATCGTCGCCGACTTTGGCATAGCCTCAGCCTTCACTGCTGTCGGCTTGCTGGAAGAACTTGCTGCCTCCTCATAGTCGCTTTGCTCGGAAGACGCGATGGGGCTCACCAGTGACGGTGGCTTCCGACAACTCGGCAACATGGAGAGGCATCCACAGCCGAAATGATGCAGTCCGCGGGGATGTGGTTCCGCGTCAAAGTCCCGTCCGATTGGTAACGAAGAATTCACATCCAGCTGCAGTGCCCTTCATATTGTCGATGGCGATCTCAATGGGCATGTTGGATCGCATGCCGCTTTTGTAAGCAGCATCATCAAGGCAGCAGTGGGCGCGTCCAGAGTTCTCTGCACCAGGCACGATTCCACTCGCCAAAATGCTCTTCAATCCCTGTTGCGACGTTCTGTGGTACAGCGTCTTTGGGGTGTCATCCCGGGAGGTAACAATAACACCCTTGTCGTTGGAACTCATGAGCGCCTCATGGCCGTCGAGGTTGCTGTAGAAGCTGGTGGCTATAGGAACAAATCCGTGTCTTCATCCTCGACAATATGATCGTTATGTCCTTGTGACACCCGCATCCGCACCGGGAACAAGGGCGGACCAATGGTCTCTTTCATCGGCACGTCGATGCCAAGCAGCCCAATGCTTCCTTTGTTGTCAGCCTTGGTTGCACGAAGTAGTTGCCTGATGCCCCAGCATCGCTGTCGGCAATAATTGAAGCGATCCAGAAGCTTGCCAACATCCGTCCAGCATCTCTTGTCAAATTTGAGACCATGCAACTCGACCTCATGTCCTCGAAGAAGCAATGACAGAAACTTGAGGTCGCCATGATTGAACTTGATCTCTGTGTCTCCAACAATGGCTTCAGGATCAAGAGGAAGCATGCGATGCTTCTGACCGCTGTAGAAGTACTCCCTTACCGGCGTGTCGCCCATCGTGGCTGCCCCTTGCAGGGCGCTTTGGTCGATAAACACCTCCCTTCGAAGGTCGTCTTCATCGCGATCAGTTTTGCGACTGGGCGCCGATTTTGCATTAGGAGTCGGCTCCGGTAGTGCGACCGATACTCGAAGGAATGGGGACCTGGGTGACCTGGTAGTCGCCCTCGTCAGCCAATGCCACGGTGTGCGGGGGCTCATAAGTCACCTTGCCGTCCACGTCCTGCGCAACGATGTCATTGATGTGCTGCGCGATGCTCTTGACACTGGTGCGTGGCCCATATGCCGGCACATCCTTGCGGATGGCTTTATCCTCCGGTGCATGGAGAAGTCGGGAGCTTCGTAAGGTCTTCATCCAGCCTTTGCCACGTCTGGCATCTCCCAGATGCGGTCCTCTTCAGTGACCTCCTCGTGCTTGGCTGAAAAAGGCTTGCTTTTCCGCATTCCATTCCTGCATCACCGTGGTGACGACTGGATTGCTGCCTCGTTCCGGCTCCACATGCTTCAAGCGCTTCAGCAGAGGTTGTACTGCGATAGCCATCTTCTCCGCCAGGAACTCGGCGCGACTCATGTTGAGCGTCGCATGGATGAATGTGGTGAACACTTGTCCGTTCTGCCCATGCTCCGACGCATGGAAGGAATCATAAAGCTCAGCTTTTCCATGCATGGTGTCGCCGTTTGCGTTTGCAATCACCGGTTTTCGAATTGCTTGAACGTCGCAACACGGAATGCAACTAGAAGCGCCCTTGCCAATGACCTTAACGAATCCGATCTCCGATTCGGGCTCACCCTTGCGGCTGCGGCTAAGGAATCGGCGGCGCGCCAGATTTTCTTGGCGACGTGCTCCATGGAAACCGTGGGGTCCCTGTACGTTGCACCAGGGCAGATGCGTGCGGGAATGCATCCCCATTGTCCAGAAATTTAACTCCCTGCCCACCGCACGACGATGTCTATGAGCATGTTTGGATAGAGTGCTTTGCACGTCTTTACGTGCTCTTCCACTTCCCTTGCGAGCCAGCTGAGCATCGTCCCCCAACACCTCGTGTACATAACGTGCTTCCAGCCAGGGCTGCCCGATGTTGTCGACCTTGTTCGACAGATCCCCTTTCGTCATCCTTCCAGTGCTGTCGCACTTGCGCAAGGCAGTCGAGCTGTCACTCACAAAGATAAGGACACGCTCTCTCTTGGGGCTCAACCCTGAGGTTGGCCTCAGGAGAGACAGTCCCTCATCTGAGAGGTTATAGCCAGCTAGATCAGGGAAGACACCTTAATGTCGGAGTTGGTAAGCGCAATTTGCGCGACGTATTGGGTTGTTACCCCGGAGTACGCCTCCTCCATCATCTTTTGCTCGGTGCCTACTTCGAAGGAGATGTAATCGGAGTTCAGCGCCGCAGAACCCAATAGCATTGAGCCCTCCTGGCCTTTTGTCTTTGCGAGTGTTGGCCTTCACATACTCGTTGTTCACCACAATGTCGGCCATTGCTTCAGCGCACTTCCGCCATTCTGCAGTCGGTTTCGAGCAGTAGAGAGCGGTCTCGGCAGGACCACGTTCACAGAAAACAGATGCCATTTGTACTAGGCATCAGCTTTCCTCTTAAGCGGTGTGTTGTGTGTCTGTGCACGCGAGCGATGTGCATTCAAACGACCGATTTTTCGGGCGAGAACACGGCTTGAAGCTTTTCCTACCCCCCGATGTGCATTCAAACGACCGATTTTTCGGGCGAGAACACGGCTTGAAGCTTTTACTACCCCCCTCATCGAGAGGGGCATAAACACACTGATTAACACATACCAATGCTTGCTGAGGAGGCGTCAACTGAGGTGCGGGCAAGCAACATTTCAGCTTTGTCAGCGATTCTTTCTTGTCTTTTTCCAGTTTGCCGACCCCCCCCTGGATGAATAGACGATCAAAGAGCGGCGTTCGCCTGAGTAGGGTTGTACAGCACGCTTGGTTTGCGGATGCAGCATGATAACTTTGCGATAATTAGAGCAATCATAGGCATGGTGACAAACAACGACTTGATGATCAACGTATTCTGCCGGTGGTCACGACTTGCTGGCGCCTTGTATCCGTAATGCCCCCCGTGTAATCACCAAAGGAGAAAGTGATGTTGTAAGCATCTTTTTAAATTGTTCTTATCGGTGTGGAGGCGGGCTTTACCATTGAAGTTAAGTAAAGACAAACGACGTCCAAGTAAACCCTTTTGGGGACGAATGTCTAAGGAAATCGAGCTTCCCAGATTGCAGTGCAGACCGTGCGAAGTCTTCGACAACTTTGACGCTGTCTGATATCGCAACAACTGTAACCGTGTCACATTTTCCTTCGGTTTGCACCCGGCGTGCGCACTCGATGTGTGTCCAATCAACTTCAATGCATGGACCCATAAGCCAACCCTGGGGAGCACCTTTTGTGCCGTGGGGACTTGAGCCCATGTCAGTTGCGTAAAGAACCTGTACATGGCAACAAAAGTACAGTAGGAGGCAGGGTAAAATCTACATGTAGGGCTGTTAGGGCTCAGGGGACTAGCGTAGCTGAAACAAACAAACTACTCCCACACAAGCACGGATCACACCCAGCTGCCCCAAAAGAACCTCAACCCACCACCTCCATCTTTTGGACCCGGCCTTGAGGCCACGCCTAACGGCCTGAGCATCGATATACTTGTCGAGGTTGGAAGAGGACCGCGCCTGTCGAAGGTTCAATGCCTCCTGTTTACGCGAAGCCCGGTAGGTGTTTCTGCATGACTTCGGGTTTGGGGTCTGCTGCAGACGAACATCAAACTCTGCACCCCCTGCCGAAACACAGGTTGTCCAAACGAGAATCTGGAGCACTGGCATGAGCACCGTTCGGGAACCCTGACACCCTGAACCGGCCCCAAACCGGCCAGTAAACATCCCATCAACCGCAAGCAGTCCTCTAAAACCTTGAAGGAATCGTTCAAACCGCCCCAACTGGCTGGCTAAAATGACCTTGGTGTCTCAAAACATCTGTGATACAAAGGCCCCTGGAACCACCCTAATCCCTACTGGCCCTGTACCAAACCGTGCGCCCCATGCTATCATTGAACCATCAGGACCCTATATGAACTGAAAGATAACCGGAACCGGAACCTACGCGCAGACACACATCATCGACGATAAGTGCATTTCTTACACTTCAACGTCCCAAACTATGGGGGCTCTGAAAATCAGGTTCCTCGTGTTGTGCCGCCTACCCCTTGTATCCGTTGCTTCTACACTCCGCAGTGAGGCCTCCATATCCTGCAGGCTCGACTCTTGGGCCTTGTCCTGGCGCACGGGTTTATAGGTTTCTCACGCTAGGGCTGCTACTGATCTAGGATCCAAGGCCCCAAACCGCCGTCCTACCTTCCTGTGGCCCCTGCACCCGTGTCCCCGTGGCCGTTGCAGCCTACAGCCTGTCGCCGACAATCCTGCATCCTGGGAAAGTTTACGTGCTCACTCTGAGCATTAGCAGCACTATAATTTACGAAGAGAATTAGCATGCTCCTAATACCTAAGACCACAATGCTGTGGCCACCAGCACCGCTCGTCCCTAATCCTCCTCCAAGTTTGTAGTGTACCGTAGTACTATTGGTCCGACTTAAAGCCAATACAATCTTCGTGGCCGGCTCGTAATTTCCGTTTCGTTTCAAGTATGCAGGACCCGAAACGGCACAATTTCCGCCGAATCATTCTTTATTTTCCCGGGGGTCAAGTACACAGCGGAAGCGAATAGCCATTTATGAATTAAACCACATCTCGGGTGGAATCATTACGGCGATTCCTGACCCTGTGTGCTGTTTTCAAATGTGCGTTTTAAGTTGACGGCTACAATCACATGACCGACAATGATCTTCTTCATTGTAACTTTTTGTAGGGTTCTATGATAAACAGCAAGGTAGGCTCTGGTCGGAGAAGGCCGGCCCTAACATCTGTCGCACCGCACCAAAGCCACCAAGCGCCTGGGCCTCCATGGTCTTCTTGGCCTGCGCCTGCGGGTTTCGGGCTCGAGGACCTTAAATTACCACGTCTTGGGGCCTAGATTCCGGCTAGATCCGAAATTGATTGAATGGCTGTCAGAGTCTCGCGGTGACTTCCAAAACTATACGCGGACTAGAAAAATGAGTGAACAAAGAAGACCAACAGTATTGTAGGTCCCGAGCTGCCTGTTTCATCAAGGTGTTAGAGACTGCAATCGCAACTTCCAAGGTTCGAAACGAGAAAACCGCCGCGGGTTCCACTCAAACATACTCACGCCGAATCCTGGGCCTTGCAACTGCTGCATCCTTGCAAGACCACCAGGCAATCAGCAATCATACACATTACTTCGTGCAGTAAATAATTTGCGGATCACATGAACACACTAGTGCATGAACATATGTACGCATGAAAGTGTGCATGTGTGTCGGTAAGACTGCATGCATGTATGTACTTACGTATATACGTACATCGGTGCGAGCGTACGTACGTACCTATGCACACATATGCGTATATGAACATATGTGTGGAGTTTATGTATTGCAACATGTACATGTATAACTACTTAATTAACCTTAATATCAGAAAAAAACACGCTGCCTAAAACTCATGAAGCACTGTATGGCTCGAAAATTGCAAAAGTTTCAAAATCCTGGCATCTATGGCTGGTGGGGGGATGGAAAATCTCCAAATTCTTGCGAGTTCGGGAATTGATTTTGAGCATTATAGCGGCCTGAATCTCACAAGCACTGTAATGCTAAAGACTTCTGACATTCCCAATCCTGAAACTCGCTAAACATTGTAATCTTCGAAAAATCCAAACTTCTTGCACCCCTCCCCTCCCTCTCCCCCCTAGCCATAGATTCCGGAATTTTGGAAATTTGGGACCTTTTGAAGCATTACATTGGCTCGTGAGTTGCTAGGATTGGAAACTTTGGAATTGTTGAGCATTACAGTGTTTCTTGCACCCCACGCCCCGTGCACCACCAAAGCGTGGATCTTGGGGAACGAGCATAAACATACTTATATGTGGGTTATATACATATACATATATATATATATGAGAGAGAGAGAGAGGCGCCTCTAGGGTCTGTTTGACGCCCTATTTTTTCCTTTATGATTAGAGAGAATATGAATAATTCAAACAATTGAAATCAGCAGGGCCGATTTCAATTATTTCATTTATCTGGCTCACCCCAATAATTGAAATAATTGAAATCGGTGGGATTGGTGGCTTAACGCCTGAACCCCACGATTTCAATTAATTGAAACAATTGAAATAATTAAATAATTGAAGCAGTTCAATCAATTGAAATCCTGGGGTTCGGCGGCTTCGGCCCACCGAACCACAGGATTTCAATTATTTCAATCGGTGGGGTTGGTGGCTTAGCCACCAATCCCACCGATTTCATACACACATATATATATTATAGATACACACGTATACACATCACACACATATATATATCATATATATACATACATACATATATATATACATATATATATATATGTATGTGCGTGTAGACATGAAAAGGAATCATTCCTTCGAAGCCTCCAGAGTCGATTGGAACTCCGCGATGTCCTGCAGCGAAGTTGCCAACTTCAGACGCGATGGGGATTAATCCGGCTAAGCCCTACAACATAACTTAAAACAACTCGAATCGCACGCGGTCTGATCGCGACTCTGAGCAACAGCGCTGGCAGCTACCAACACTAAGCTATTATGTAAAGATTTGCACGCCGTGCGACTTGAACTGGGAGTTACTGGGTGACGTGTAAGGGCCGGCATGTCTGGAACTTTGCGATTCTGTGTGAAGTGGACGTGGCCGTCGTCGTCGATGTGGTAGTCGTAGTATAGCAGTAGTAGTAGTAGTAGTAGTAGTTGTTGTTGTTGTTGCTGTTGTTGTTGTAGCAGTAGCAGTAGTAGTAGTAGTAGTCGTCGTCGTAGTAGTAGTCGTCGTCGTCGTCGTAGTAGTAGTAGTAGCAGCAGCAGCAGTGCTCAGGGTTGGCTTATCTTTAAGTTTGAGTTGCCCACAAACTCCAGAATCGCACAGAATGTGTGGCATATCTGACTTAGTCCTGTGAGTCCTCCCCCCCTTTGCTTCGCTCCACACCGAAAGGCAAGGAAGGACGTTCAATGCCTTCCCGCGGCTTGCCGGTACATATGCTATGCCAGAGAAGCGTCTTTATATCCCAATTTTAAACTAGACCCTAACCCTAAACCCTAAATCCTCAACCCTAAACCCTAAATCCTAAACCCCAAAGCGCGAAACCCTGAACCCTAAACCCTGAAGCCGAACTCCGAGACCCTGAACCAAACCCCTTACATGAAGACACCAGAGAACGAGCTAGGCGGTATTAGGACCCCAACCCTAAGTTTCGAATTACGTCCGCAGCCCTGAAGCCCAAACCTGAAAATTAGAACCCCAAGACCCCTGAAGTCGCAGCATCGTAAGACATGAAACTTTCAGGACCTATACCCTGCTTTGCTTTGGCAGCATCTTCATCGGATTCGATCCACTTTGTCGCCTGGTGAAGCACATCCCTCTTGATTACTTGCAGCAGGATAAAAGAAATAGAACAACTTTATCCTCATGCCTCTTTTGCGAAGTATAGAGAACCCTAAACCGTAAAGCCCCAAATCCCAAAACCGTAAAACACCGAAATACCTAAACCGTAAAACCCCCAAATCCCTAAATCCACCAAGCAGTCCCGGCAGTACTCACCTTGACATACCTTGACTGCTCCATGCTTCAAGGTTTTTGAAAGCAGTTCAGCTCGGGTTGCTGGCTGCGTTTAGAGGTTTAGGGCTTACGCCATAAACCCTAAATTAGGGTTCAGGGTTTGGGGTTTAGGGCTTTAGGGGTTTAGGGCAAAGTGCCCTGCAGCTTGCATCTGATTTTGTCCTTTGTTTGAGTTCTACTTTAGTATACAGTACAAAAAGTTTCAAACCCAATAGCCTCAATCCTTAAGCGTCATATATAGGGAATCCCAGCACTAATTGTCCTTAATTCGGTTTCCAAC